>PISX010001989.1:0-174761 GCA_004024625.1 Mellivora capensis | reverse complement strand
AACATAGACATTTTCACAATATTTGTTCTTCCAATCCAGGAGCATGGAACATTTTTCCATTTCTTTGTGTCTTCCTCAATTTCTTTCATGAGTACTTTATAGTTTTCTGAGTATAGATTTTTAGCCTCTTTGGTTAGGTTTATTCCTAGGTATCTTATAATTTTGGGTGCAATTGTAAATGGGATTGACTCCTTAATTTTTCTTTCTTCTGTCTTGTTATTGGTGTAGAGAAATGCAACTGATTTCTGTGCATTGATTTTATATCCTGACACTTTACTAAATTCGTATACAAGTTCTAGCAGTTTTGGAGTGGAGTCTTTTGGGTTTTCCACATATAGTATCATATCATCTGCAAAGAGTGAGAGTTTGACTTCTTCTTTGCCGATTTGGATGCCTTTAATTTCTTTTTGTTGTCTGACTGCTGAGGCTAGGACTTCTAGTACTATGTTGAATAGCAGTGGTGGTAATGGACATCCCTGCTGTGTTCCTGACCTTAGCGGAAAAGCTTTCAGTTTTTCTCCATTGAGAATATATTTGAGAATCATATACGTATGAATTACGTATAAGAATTGAAAGCAATTCTTATACGTAATTCTACTATAATCTAACATTTTTTAGCAAGCAATCATGTAATCGGCTTGATGACGTCCTTGTCCTTCTAGGCACTCAGGCTGAACATTTTGCATCAATATTCACATCAGTGCAGATAAAATAGTATTTGTGAAGGGGGAAAAAAAGCCCTCTACTTTGAATAAGCAAAAAAGTCCTTCATTAAGTGGTGAAGACGAGACCAGATCTAGGGTCTCGCATTGAGAGGGAACATGACAATTTTTTACCCTTTTTCATAAGGTTAAGGTGCCTGAATACAATTTCCATTGAGCGCTATCCAGAGCACCTATTATTTCACTAGTGAAAATATTATCTAGCATGTTTATGTGGATTCTATCTTCTAGTGCAGATTTGAAAAGCCATGTTGAAAGCTGCTTGCAGTAGGCTTCTCAGAGAATGTCTGATAAGAGTCTTTTAAATGCTAACTAATCACTCCTGAGAAGTTCAGGTTAGTTAAGTTTCTTGTACAAATATATTGCTCTGTTTGTGTGCAAGTATTTTATTTTATTTTTAAAAAGATTTTATTTATTTCTTTGACAGAGATCACAGGTGGGCAGAGAGGCAGGCAGAGAGAGAGGGGAAGCAGGCTCCCAGGACCCTGAGATCATGACCTGAGCCGAAGGCAGAGGCTTAACCCAGTGAGCCACCCAGGTACCCCTGTGTGCAAGTATTTTAAAATAAATTAGATACTATAACTTTAGCCCTGAGAACTAATAATTTTTATGATCCTTTCAATAAAAATGTGATTAGCCTCCTTCCATATGTATGTAAGAGTCTAAAATGTCAAACTGAAACAATTTTGAACCCAGCTTAGTTGCATTGTTCTCTAACTTAACATCCAACAATATATAAAATGATCTCAGGCATCTGCTGTTTTTAATGTGTTTATTTTATAAAAAAATGGAAATAATACTTTTAAAAATGAAATTATTTATGCAGTTTATTATTCACAACATAGTTAACATGGATATTTTTAAAGTCTTGAAATATTTTTGAATAAGTTATTTTGGTAGGTTTTAAAATTATATAACATGACATCTTTGTGAAATCATGTATTTGTATAAGGAAATGCGATTTAGTCACAGCAGGGAAATTTCATCTAATTCATTCAAGCATGACTCGTACATTTGTTAAGAGTATGATAATTATATTCTAGTAGGAGATTCTTTTATTGTCATTAAATATTGTCATTTTTAGATACAAAACTAATTTCTGTCATATCTTGCCAAAAAAAGGGTCACATTTCCAAGCAGTCACATTATTATTTGTACTCTGAGCATTTTTTTCTTTTCTATTTTTTTAAAAATGTATTTATTTGGCACAGACAGAAAGAGCAAGCACAGGCAGGGGGAGTGGCAAGGAGAGGAGGAGCAGGCTCCCTGCTGAGCAAGAAGCCTGTTGTAGGGCTTGATCCCAGGACTCTGGGATCATGACCTGAGCTGAAGGCAGCCACTTAACTGACTGAGCCACCCAAGCACCCCATCTGAGCACTTTTTTCTATACAGAAAGATCTCCCCTTAATCAGCCATGCATGAGTCTGGACTTCAAAGGAAACAGATGTATACATGTGATGGTTAAATGTGGAGGCAGGATTACTTGCCTCATTCACCTGTAATCCCCCCTAAGTGCCCACTATATGCCATGTTCAGCACAGGATTGGATGTGTGAATGTAGCAAGAAGCAGACAGACGGTACCTAGTGTCCTGGGCATATAGCCAAGTACCAAAGGAGTGACGTGCACTGGTTTCATGGGCCAGACGACAACCTTTGTGTCTTCCCACTCTGAGTTCCACTGTGGCATCAGAGGTTGTCTTACTAATTTTGTTTTCAGTGAGTGGAGGTGGGGGGAAGTAAAATGGGACAGCGGTTAATTCTGTGTGTAAAATATTGCTTACATATAATCACATACATGAAGACAGAGTGAAACAATCAGCATATATAGAAGTCTCCCTGGGGCATCACACACACTCTCAAAGTTTTAAATGCTACCCATATGCTGATGATGCCAAAATATTAATTTATAGTTCTCATTTTTCAGACCTGAACATGCAAATGCCTTCTGTACCCTCCATGCAGACATGGTTCAAGAACCTCAAATTCAAAGTGAGCTAAGGTGTTGCCCATCTAGACCTGCGTGCCTCAGTAAGTGGTAGACCCAGGGCTGAGGCAGAAACTTGGCAGCCATTCTAGACTTTTCCCACTCTTTCAGACCCATGTCCAATCTAGTATTATGCCCTCCTGATTCTGGTTCCTAAATACTCATTATCATTATCTCCTCTTTATCCTTATTATTTCTGTTTTAATGCAATGCCCTCATTGCAGACCACCTTAAGAATCAGAACCACCTGTCTGATCTGCCTCCTCCATTTATTTTCCTCAGAGACAAACTCCACACAGTTGAGAGCATGATTTATTAAAAACACAAATCTAACTGGCCTGCTTCTTTATTGATGTCTCTTCAATGGCTTTACCTCAATTATGGCAGCAATGTTTATACTATGGGTGGGAACCCATCAGTGGGTTATGAAATCAGTTTAGTAACTTATGATCAGAGTTTTAAAGAAAGTTAAATAGGATAGATTAGGATAGAGTAGACTAGAGTACGGTGATTCCCACATAGTGAGAGTAAGTAATGCTTGCAAAACTTTGGTTGAAAATGTGTGTGTGTGTGTGTGTGTGTTACAGGGCAGGGTGACTATGAAAAATGCACTTCATTTTTTTAACTGGGAATCCTGATTTAGCAAAAATGAAAGTTACTGATCTAAAGCACTTCTCAAAATTTGTTACAGAAATACGCTTAAGAACTAAAGAGGACAAATGCAATCCCCAGGGAACATAGGGATATCCTCTTTATAAGTAACAAAAAAAAAAAAATCCTATATTATCTTTACAATTTACTCATCAAATTTTTACCGTCTTCTTACTAACAAAGCTACATTTGTCTTACCATAAATGCAATGCTTGAAATTACTTATATGTGTTTCTTTACCCTGAGGCTTTGCATGGTCCTGCCACAGCCCCTGAGGTCCTCATTCCTTGTCTCAGAAGGCAGATCAAATGTTAAGGGTCGAGCTACTCAGCAGGGACTATGCTGTTTTTTGATGACCTACCCCTGTCTGTGGGAACTCTTTTTCCTGGTACTTTGGATTCCAGAAATACTCAGGTGCTCTTGTGGCTCTCTCTCTCTCCCCTTCCATGATGGTGACCTTCATGTCTTTGCCCTTCCTCTAGCTTCTGTCTCAAATGTCCTCCCTCTTGATCTTCTCTAGGATTTTTCCCCTTCTCATAGTAGGGCTCAGCTAAGGAGTCATTCCCCTATGGGAAGCCACCCTGACCCACATTATCTGCTGAGGTGACCAGGCTGCTGCATTACCCTGCCCCAAGCTCGCGGGAAGAGGTGTGATGACATAGAACACAATCATGTTTAAAAGTATAGATCCTGGTGACTCTGTCGTCGGCATGACGCAATTGAACATTTATTTCCTGTTGTGTTATTGCAGCAGAACGTTACCTTGGAGTATTAATTTGTGTTTTGCTTGTTGCATGTTCCCATCTCTCCTTTTAAACACTTGGCTGACAGGCCCTTTGGAATCCTTACCTCTGGGAGGAAAGTAGTAACCGTGTAGAGTGAAATCTGCCTGGCTTTTGTCAGGTAATCATATGAAGTATACCAGATGGAGAGAAAGGAGCAGGGCTGAAAAGCAGAAAAGGGAAAAGAGAGACTCCCAAAAGGGGAGATGGGAGAGGCTGGTAAATATGAGCAGGCCCTTGGGCAGCTGGAAGACCTCAGAGGTGGCTGCATGGTGTGTTGAGCACATGGTCTCCAACCTTGGCAAAGGCCCCTCATCCCCAGAGAGGCAAGGAGATGGCAAAGCTTCTGGCCCAGAGGGAATCATGTGGGCTGAGTCATGAGGCACTTCAGCAGAAACCAGAACATCAGGACAGGCACGTGCCACATGAAGGAGGCGTCCTGCTGTCCTTGAGCTATGGAAGGCTCAGCCCTGAGAGGGAGTGAGTCCAACAGTGACTGTTACATTTATAGGGGACTTGAGTTGTGCTTAAATTGATTTAAAGAACTTGGGAGATGTGTCCCCTCTAACTCATCTAGGTTTGTAGACTGTTTCATGTCTGTCATAGTATCCTTTTGTGGCTTTGTATTTGATATATTTTTTTCTTATCCCATGAATAGCTGACATTTGGATAAGTTTGTGCCATATATACATTGGCTCATTGAGTTCACACTGTAGTTCTTATGAGGTTGACCCCCATTGCCATCTTTATTTTACAAATGAGAAAATGGCAACATAAAAAAACCTGTCTTAAATTCTGGCTAAGTGCTGGGATCAGGATTTAAACCAAAACCAACTAGATCTGGAGTCTGTGCACTTACCCCCATCATCCTGCACTCACCATCCTGCCTCACCCGTGCTGGGTTGGTGGTGGATGCCATCCCTCTGAGGACCATACCTTGTGCTCCTGTTATAGTGCCTAACTTAGTGAGGGTCACTGGAGGTGATCAGCAGATATGAGCTGGCGCCGTAGACACTTACCTTCCTGTGGAAGGAGCTTAGCTCCTCAGTCTTGACCACATATGACATTGTTTGGCCAAGAGGAGAAAGGTGGTTCAGGATGAACTGTTTTCTGTCTCAAGTCCCCCCACTCTCCTGCCCTTTTTCCTGCCTGTCCAGCCACGGGGAGAACAATAGTTGGGTTAACCACAAGCTGGCTGTGTATCCTTTCTATGGTTTTGGTCTTTAAGATTCTGTGAGAGAGTGCTTAGTGAAGAGCTGAGGGCATTCCAAAATGAATCGCGCGATCACTCTCCTTTCCCTGACCATCTCCCTCCAAGGAGTGTCCTTAGTGTATGGGGACAGGCACCCAGAGGATCCTCAGATGAATAGCAAGGATGTTTGGGGCTATCGTGGTCAAAGAAGGAATCCCTGAGAAAAGTTCTGCTTGTGATCTGTCAGAAAACATTTACAAGTCGGGGCGCCTGGGTGGCTCAGTTGGTTAAGACTCTGCCTTCAGCTCAGGTCATGGTCTCAGGGTCCTGGGATCGAGCCCCGCATCGGGCTCTCTGCTCAGCAGGGAGCCTGCTTCCTCCTCTCTCTCTGCCTGCCTCTCTGCCTGCTTGTGATCTCTCTCTGTCAAATAAATAAATAAAATCTTAAAAAAAAAAAAAAAGAAAAGAAAACATTTACAAGTCTCTTCTAGTGCAGAGAGATAAGGCCGCCATAGAGAGCTAGATTCCCTTTCTAACTCGCACTCTTCTTTCTTGGGAAAGAGGATGCATTCAGCTTTTGTGACTTGATTTGAAACCATTGAAACTGAGTGTCCCGCCAGGACACATGACGTGTGCAGGGGTTGTCTGTACAGCAAGGACGACAGTGTGAACCTTCCTGCACACCACATCAGGGCCTAGCCACGGACGACAGAGGGGTCATTCATGCCCATCTGGGGCTGCTACACTTGGTGAACTGCAGGAAGAAGACATGTGACTGAGGGCCTTTGTAGCTCAGGGCCTGGAAGGTGAAGTACAAACCCTCTCTGTTTCCTTCCCTTGTTCTCGCCTAAGCCCAAGAAGTGGATTGAGCTAAAGTCTGGGGAGACATTGGAGCAAGCTGTTTCTGGAAGGTCCCTACAGGACTGTGGGACCTTTTTCTGCTAACCATTACCAGGCTTACTCCAACCTGTTCACTGTGAGGATGTCAGAACTCCTTTCAGAATCATAGCAACTCGTCAAACACAAATGACCACAGGTTGAATTAGCCTCTCCCTGAGGATTCAACCTTGGTTGTTTGGAATAGAGAATTGGGTGGTTTCTGAAAAGTGCTCATGCAGCTGCATATGATGCCGGGGGACTCTATCTTAGCTACATGCCGAACATTTGATTCTGCAGCCTGTGTGCTGGCCATGCTCTCAAGCAAGTGAAGAAGTGTTATTAATAATAGGTTGTGTCTCTCTAAGGATTGCTGGAGAGAGCTAGTGTTGAGCTAGTCTTCTGGCCTTTGCTTTAAGTTCCATATTTGTTCAGTTGTATGAATCTATCCCCTTCCCAAATCTAGTAAGAGGGCCCAAGAGAATGTTTCTTCATGATAACACCACTAAACTTGAGAATAAAGTTCCAGGGACCTCGTCACAGAGCCGCACTCTGTATTTGGAAGCCAGCCTTAAGGTAACTTCCTGCTGCACAGGTGGCCCATCGCAGGAGGGTCCCAGGTTTAATGTTGGGTACATTGGTCATCCCACTGTCCCCCATCTGGGTGGGCACAGGCTGACAGCCTGCTCCTTGGCTTGGTGCTGGGAAAGCCCGTGGGACCTGTGGGTGGAGTGATGGGGAGACACACATTTACCTCTGCCTTCTTCCCCAGCATCAGACTCTACTGTGGCTGCTGCAGAGTGTGTGTTTCTGCAGCTGTGTCTTTGGCTCTCAAGAGGCAGATCGTTGGCTGGCCCAGTGCTGGGGGCTGCCAACGGGGGTGTCATGTGTTCTGCTCTGTTTTTTGTCTGTGTGATTTTAATGCTCCCAGCTGGAGTTTTCTTGCTCATTGCAACAAGGCCTCTCTTCTGTATATGTTTAGCTTTTTTTCTATCTGTCGATGAAGGAGAAAGTTGGTTATAAGGGGACTGAATAAAGAAAGAAGAGCAGATGCTCTCTCACTGTCTTCCCCCCACAACCAACATGCCTTCTGCCCTGCTTTTCCTGGCAGGACTCAGCTCTGCTCTGAGCAGTCCAAGCCTGGGAACTGGCTGGCCACATCCGGGATCAGTTTTGAAGCTCAGCTCTGGACCACGTGGGTACAGCATTCCCCCGTACCCCCAGGAGCATTGTGGTCTCCCATTCAGGGCAGAGTGGGGATGGTCTCTCTGAAGGGCAGAGGATGCCTTCACCAAAAATGGGTTTAAACCCTTCCTCTTTCATGGAGTCTGGGGCTGAATTCCTAATTCCTGAATTCCTAATTCCTACAATGGGAGAATGATAGGGGAAAAAGGAGACACACATGAGTTTGATTCTTCTGTAGTGTGTCCCCTTCACTCCCCAGATTATGTGCATAAGAAGAGACACGGAACTGAGCTTCTGGTCCTCATTGCATACCACACCACTTCTACCCTCCTTTGGCCTGTGTACATACCCTCTTTGCAATCATGTCCTGGGCCACATTTATTTACATATTACCTAGGTTGATAATAATATCTCATTTATGAATATGTCTACTTACGGGCAAACCCAGCTAATCATTTTCTCTTAACTTTTGGCTTAAGGCACACCTGTAGATGTGAGCTTTTGTCAGAGAACTTTTGTCTAGGCGTAAGTCTAAACCTCTGATCCTTTTTCAGAGAATGAGGGCTGGTTCTTGAATTTGGACACTTAGCATTTACTAGGGGAGAGTAGGAGAATGGAGGGAGTGAACATCAAAGCGCTGTATTGAATGCCATGTGGGTAGATTTGCCAAGGCCTGGAAATGATTTCCTTTTCCTAGTACTAGGGCAATTGGTCCAACTTGCCAAAAACCAATTTGCCCATTGTTAAATGACCAGTTTTCTGAATTTACCAGATTTACTAATTTACCAAATTACATTTATGCATTTATAAAGACTTCAGCAATTGGCACAGGCTCCTTTTGCAGGGCCTGAGAAAGCTCTGGAGAGTCAGAAGCAATGGTCCCTGGGAACAGCCCTGCAGGTGACACCAGGAGCCTCTAGGAGGCGTCACTGACTAGATGGTGATGTGCATTGGATAAGTTGGGGTAGTTATTCAAGGATTCACTGCTGAAATACAGAGCGTTTCTGACTACTCAGTTCCCCTTTTTAAACCAGTTCTTTTTTTTTTTTTTTTTTTTTTACCATTATTGTGTTTAAAAGCTCACCAAGGTGTATTCTTCACTGGCTACCTTGCGTTACACATTTCCCATCCTCCTACCATGTCATTTGTTTGGCTCTTCATCTCTTCTCTTCTCTCCTCCATTTTGGAGCAACACCAAATCTCTCATTTTTTTCCTGTGGAGCATGAGCAGAACAGGTTAGCTATCTCTTTATTGCTTTTGTTCCTGATAACCCTTGTACTCTCAGGGTCCACCTTCTACTACAAAAGACTGACCAGAAGAAAAATGGTTTTTTTTTCCCTAAGAGCAATTATGGTGCCAGCTTTTCAGGTAATAATAATAATAATAATAATAATAAATATTTTCTACACCTACGCATGCTCTTACAATTTTGGAAAATAGAAAAAAAAACACTTCAAAATCTTGCAAACCGAATGTGATAGCCTTCATATATTAGGCAATAAATATTTTAGGGATTAACAGATGATATAGTGTGATGAAATAACGTAATGAAATAATGTGATAGCTCTCTACCCTCTCCCTTCTAAAGTCATAGCAGACTGCTTCACCTGGTTTTACCCCAGATCTTAGGGGAGGAAGAAAACTGAGCTCAGCATATTGGGAGATCAGATTAGGAGCTTGACACAGAAGCTCTTGTAGGAAATGAGGATTTTGTCTCATCTTTCCTACTTCTTGAAATCCTCAAGTATGACATTGGGGGTTGGTTAGGGACAGGCTATAGGTTCTTTAGACAAAAGATGAGAATGAGATGTCAGGGCTTATCTTGCAAAATTAAAAAAAAAGATTTTTTATATATAAAGTTTATAAACATAATATATTTAATATAATATATAATATAAAATCTATATATTTGTATATAAATATATATTATATATATGAGTATGTATATATATATCCCATATACATATGGGATTCGAAGGATTTATTTAAGAGCAAAGACAAAATGCTTCATAGGGAGAAGGTACCTGCGTGGAGAAGGGATCTAGATCAGTGGCTCTGGTCTGTGGCCATCAGGTCTTGGTGGGATTAACTTCTAGATTGGTTGCGTATGCATTGAGTCTGAAACTGGCTAGCTAGTCTTTTTGGGTTGCTATAACAAAATATCATAGAATGGCTGTCTTAACAGAAATTAACTTTATCACAGTTCTGGAGGCTGAAAGTCTGAGATCGGGATGCCAGTATGGCCAATTTTTGGTGAAAACTCTCGCCTGACTAACAGGTGGTCAGCTTCTTTCTGTGTCCTCACATGGAGAGAAGAGAGAGTGAAAACACTCTGGTGTCTTTTTTCCAAGGGCACTAATCCCATCATGAAGGATCCACCCTCATGACCTCATCTAAGCTTCATTATCTCTCAAGGGCTCCATCTTTAAATATCATCTTGGGTGGGGCGGGGGGGGGGCGGTTGGGGGGAGGGCTTCAATGAGTGAACTTGTGGGAGGAAGTATTGGTTGAGAAACTAGCTTGCTTTTACATTAAGATCATGGTCCTGGATTTGGATAACACAGTAACGGTATTGCCAAGTACTGCTCAGTGGTCTCTGCTATTTCGAAGTTCAATTGAACTAAGGAAGCAAACCAAAGGAAAAGGCTGTATGCTTCTTTTTCTCCTTCTCCATGAGCCTTTGATTAAAAAGCTCTCTGATACCGTACACTTCTGGGACACAGCTCTTCATCACCTAGCCATTTATCACTATATGTTTATTGCATGGACCAGCCATTAACTTGATAGGTCTTTTGGGAAATCCTGTATTTCTACGAATAAGAGAAAACTGCTCAAATGTGGATCCAGGTTCAATAGTTCCTTCTGGGCCGGCTGCTTCTGTCACTGGCCTGACTCACTCCCAGTCTCACATCCAGGCTACTCAGAATGAAATGAAAAGAGCGTCATCTAAAGTGGGGAATTTTAAAGATGAATAAGAAAAACCTGTTTGTGGTCTTGGATTAGAACTTCAAGGTAAAGTGGGAGCTCAGATAAGATTTATAGATGATGTACTCACAGTTTACCCTATTCCTATTGATATAATTCACCTCTTTCTATTACTGAGGTATGATTAATCTAAACCAGGAGGAATTACAGTCTAATGCCAAAGAAATGACCTAGAACAGGTTGGTGAATATATATATTTAATATATGATAAACATCATGTAATTTTAGTAGTTGCCTAAGAAAATTTGGGAGAGGAAAATAAAATTGCTAACTATAATATGTACATAATAAAGGTTCAGGTTAAAATAGGTATTTATTTTGATTTTACCAAAGATTTGTGGAAATGGTTTTTTATTTGTTAGGAAGGGTCATTTCTGAGTTTCCTATAAAGTTTGGCATCATTTAGTCTATCCTTTCTGACTCTTCCTCATATATATGTATATATGGCCTGTCTCTATTTCCTGAGCTCCACAGTGAACTGACAAACTAGCAGTAATTTGAATATAGTCCTTAAAATTTAATCTTCTGGGATAGTCCATTTCATGCCCCTGATGAAACGTCCCTGGCAGAGTAAGGGTGGAGATCTAAGGCAGCAATAGCACATTCTTATACTTACCGGAAAGTATATGCTGGTATGAGAGTCATGTAACAAAAACCAAGGGACTATCAGGGTGAAAGACAATGTAGGAGCCCTTGGAATGCATGGGAGAAATGCAGTCTTGATTGGATCCCTTGAAAGGCAACGTGGTTTCTGATGTGTGGACAACCCAGGCAAAGCAATGAAAATGGACAAAGGCCTAGCAAGGACAAGGGCCCTCTGAAGCACTTAAGGCAAATGGAGTTACGACATAGAAAAAGAAGAAAAAGGCGAGAGAAACAAAAGTAGATAGAAAAGTAAATGAATGACTCAAACTGTCCATTACTGAAGGTTTCCGGTGTTTCCCTAATAGAGATCACCAAGTTACAGGTCTTAATTTTGCCTTACCAACATCTTTCTGGTCATACAAAAATGAGTACCTGTTTTGACCACTTGGGGTCTCTAGAGAATCACTGATCAGTGTCTGAAGCCAGATAACCTTTTGGTTATCAATCATTGGAAGAGGTATAGGTATTTTATCTTTCCAACATGTTTTGTCATAGCAGATCCAATGCCTGAATTTTGTATTTCTGAAGTTTAAAACATGTATTTAACTACTTCAGTGGGTAGCTACCACCTGAACTCCAAGTGGCACTGGCCATCATCCCTCAAGTTCATCCCTTGCTGCATTGATGGCAGAACTTTCACAATTTCACTATTATTTCTTAAGAGTAATGACACTGCTTCCTATTACAAAGGCAAATGCTCATGAGGGACTAATTTATACAATTATTATAAGTTCTTTATACCTTCGTATGACTTACTCTCTTACATTGGAATTTCCCAGAGTGCTTATTAAGGACAGATCAGAGCCAGCAGCAAGACACTAAAGAGGTGAAGACAAATTTCATTTACTTCACACCATTGCAGAAGTCTGACCCCGGGTCCCTTCTTGCCCCCAGGAAAGTGGTAACCCTGGGGTCAAGAGAGCAAACTGCCCTTCGTTTCCTTAAGCCCTCCTGTTTGAGAGGATGACTTCCAGACTTTCCGGGACACTGACAGTATCACCTCCCGAGTCCTTAGTGGGACGCTTCCTGGTCACACAGACAGTAGCTATTTTGGACATGACTGACATTTTTGATAGTGTTGGTGATGAAAGGTGTGCATTTCAACATTCTTTTAAATAATTCTGTAATTATTTGGAATGAATCACTGATGAAATCTGGGGAATAATGAAATCCTTTCTCAATGTTTGGCTGATGCGCTGCAGGAAATTTTACTCTGATGCTCTCTCATTTTTATTTCAAGAATTTTGGATGCTGTTTCGTGATGCACTGTGGTATACATTAATTTCTCATACATTTATCCATCTCTCAAACATTTACTGAGAGCCTTTTACTTTCTACCTCCCCTGAAGGCTCTATGAATACAAGGATGAATAAGGATGAGGCTGGGCTCTTATGAAGTCCATCAATCAGTACGAGAGACAGATGTAATAAAGGCAGTTAGAAAATGAGTGATCAGGAGGGAAGTGCAGGGGCTCCTGGGTGGCTCAGTCAGTCAAGCCTCTGCCTTCAGCTCAGGTCATGATCCCAGTGTCCTGGGATCGAGCCCCACATCGGGCTCTCTGCTCAGCACGAGTCTGCTTCTCCTTCTCCTCTCCATTCATGCTCTCTCTCGCTATCTCTGTCTCTCTCTCTCTCTCTCAAATAAATAAAATATTTTTTAAAAAATGAGAAAAAGAACAGGGAAGTACAGAGTGCTTTGAGACCAAGAAAAAAGAACTTCCGGAAAGGTAAATTCATTTTCTCAGCTTGTTTGAAAGCAACCATCTGTTATTGTTGTTGCTGTTATTATTTTTATCAGAACCCTCGTCTAATTGATAACTTACCTTGTTGCCTTTGATTCATTTTTAAATTACTCCCAGCTGCTTTAAAAGGCACAGATCACTGTGATAGGAAAGAGAGCATGAAAAGCAATCTGGCTAAGTCCTGTTGGTATAACTCTTTGTATAGGAGGGAGCTTTCGTCTATTTTGAGGGAGACCAGTGACCAGTGGGGCTGCCCATGCTTTCACAATAGATACCCTGCAAATCCTGGGTCAGTCCTGCTGGAACACAGACAATTCCCAACCAAAGAGAATGTTCTAAAGTGCATATGTTCTTCCCTTCTGCAATTTTTCAAGGAATGTGGCCATCTCTCAGCAACCTATCCTTCTTTTGGAGACTTGCTTACAAACCAGACAGTCAGGTGAGTGTCTGAGGTTTGGAAGTGTGTATGCACAGAAACGGAGAGAATGTACCCTGTCTTTTGAGCGAAGAGGTGGAGTAGATGGTTACCACGTCTCGGGGCCAGTATTCTCAGAAGGCCATCTCTGCTGCTGGAGATCGTTTCCTGCAGTGTGGTGTGGACTTGTTTTATTTTGGACCCGAATAGCATTTGTACTCAGTTTTCTTCACGTGAGAGCAAATTTCATCTATTCCTTGTGCGAGTGTGTGTGTGTGTGTGTTTTGTAAAAAACCCATATATTTATAATGAAATGGTCCATTTGCCTTTTTGCTTTCAGGTGGACATGGACTTCTATTAATTCCAGACCCTGCTTTTTCCTTGGAGAATCACTTTTGTTCTTTTTAAAATTAAATAGATCCATCATTTTCTGTATTCTTTCCTGTGATAACTCTTCCTGGAAAAAAGATTATTTTCAAATCACCAGACCACAAGTGAAAGAACAGGAAACAGTGTTCTTACAAGTGGGAAGACTTTGTGTGTGTGCGTGCATGTGTGTGCACACATGGGTGAGGGGAAAGGTGAGCAGTGGATAAATATAACTTGTATGTTTTGATGTCATATAGACCAACCTATTAAACAACTGAATAAGTCCTGTGAATAAGTCCTACAAAGACCTAAGTGGGTAACTCACCAACCAAGAATTTAAAAGGATTCCGGGGGGTGCCCAGGTGGCTCAGTTGGTTAAGTGTCTGACTCTTGATTTTGGCTCAGGTCATGATAGGCCCACCTTCTCCCTCCTCCCCCTCCCCGCATTCACTCTCTCTCAAACAAAACAAAACAAAACAAAACGAAAAAAGGATTTCTGAGTCTAAGCTTGAACTTGTTTTCAAAGTACTGTTGTAGAGTCAATATTTTTATGCCCCTGAACAGAGGAAGGGAGAGTTTGTCATGAGACCATTCACAGAAGGCCCACGTGTCATCTTCCCTGTCTCACTTTCATTATAAGCACAACTTAGAAACCCCAGAGGCCTCTTCTTTGTTTTTCTGCTTTTGTGCCTCATGTCAGGTAGTCCTCACATGGATGCCCAAGAAAGCTTAGAATGTGTAATTATATCCACATCCTATAGACATACATTTACATAGGTTGCTAGGTTCATCATTTTTCCTACCCAGGGCGACTTTAAAGATGCAGGTGTTAAGACCACTCAGCATCATCTTGGAGGACCTAATTCCCCTCTTTGATACCTTTAGATGTTGCGGTCTTAGAACAAATCTGTTGTGTGTGGAAAATTACAAAATCTAGACAGAGGTGGGAGAAGAGAAGGAGGCCATTGGGAGCTTGATAACTGAAGAGCAGAGAAAATTAGTTCAGAATATGTTTTCTTGTATTAAATATCATGTCAGCCCAAGTTTTAGGAAGAGGGGCTGAAGGGCCAAATGAGGACTGGTCATCCCTTGAATCACAGTCTCTCATCCTGGCTATCAGTTTCCCACACCTCTGACATAGCCAGGACCCAGAGTAATGGAATTGAGTTCAGATCAACATTTGATCTGAACAGCCCTCGTCCTGTTCTTTGCTCACATTTGCTCAGCTTTGTCACAGGGTTGGGAATTGGGGCCATTGGAGTTTAGCCTCTTGTTAATGATAGGCCTCAAGGTTTGACTTCTGAAGCCTTGTCCAAAAGCAGGTGTACATATGGTTATTAAAATTATTCTTGGGTCAAAGTATATGTTTACTAAATATAAATATAGGAAACATACCCTAATTTTTGTAACTGTTTTTTGGCATCTATTCATTTTAAAAAACATATTAAATTTCCAAATTTGGAATAGGCTCAGACCCCTCTCAGCCTCTGAGAGGTCCTGAATTTACCACCAAACAGCAGCCAACATTTGGGGTCCCTGGGCTTTTGTCCTGGGCCAAATAACCCAGCTGGTCCCTGTGCTAATAGATCCAAAAAACAGATTAAATTCACTACACATCTTGATCTTTCTTATATGAGTATTTCAAAATGGGTTTTTTTTTTCTTACATCAGTTTTTAAACTTTGCTCTGCATGCTTGTAGGACACTAGCACTTTCTTGATTTATGAGAATATTTTCCTCCTTGAAAAAGTGCCCCAATTGGGGACATTTCTAACTATTGAAAGTGGCAAGGGAAGGGTGGGCATGAGATTCCCAGAGTGCACCCAGACAAAAGTGAAATAGAGTCTAACAATATCTGTCTAGTACTCCATAGGAACAAAGCAGTAGAAATAAAACAGTGTTTGGTCCATGTGTGTGAAGGGGTATATGTGTGTATGTGTGTCTGTCTGCCTGTGTATTTTTGTGCAACAAACGTGTGACTGAGGCCTTATTCATACACAAATGAAACTAGTTCAAGTGGTGGCCTCCAATTACAACAAATTCTTTGTTTTGCCTTTCTCTGGGCTGAAAGTACTGCCAGTTTTATCTGAGCAATGTCTGGGGCCCGTTTCCATTTGGATTTGGAGATTTAGGCCTCTAAACATTCCCAAAAGAAATGTGCAGTTGGGCCAGTAGGGGAAACCATGATGCAATCATAGTATACTTACTTATTCTTTAATTGCTTTTCATATAAACATGTGTTTATATGTTATAAGACATATTTTGCTTAATTTTATTACATACACATTTTTCAGAGCATAAAATAATAATACATGCTTTTCATAGAAAATTTAGGAAGTATAGAAATATATACTATAAAGAAACTAAAAAGTCATGCATAATCTCAGCACTGTTATTTAAGCTGACTTAATTCTAAAATCAGTTTTACTAATTTTTGTTAATTTTTACAATGCAATCATTTCATTGGAAGTAGTAACATAAACATTAGAGTTTTATGCTTGACCATCTAAACCTATTTATTTTGACCCTAAAATACTAGAGGGACTTGTTGCGATGCCATCTAAAGTCCAAAGGTAATGTGATATATATCCTGAATCTTCTCCTTTTGTTTAAAAAATGATAGTGAGAGGCAGGGAGCCTCTTCTGTCCTGCCTGCTGCTCCCTTGCAGTGTATTCAATAAACTATCTCTTTAAAAAACAAAACATAAAAAACAAGCCAAAAAACCACAGTGATAGTTAATGCTCTGTACCAACTACTGTACTAAATTCTTTACATGGATTAAGTAATTTAATACTTACAACAACCTTATGATGGAAGTACTATTGTAATATTTCCATTTTACAGATGAAAAAGTTGAGTTGAGAGATAAAGTAGTTGCCCCATCAGCAGTTTTGTTTTCCGCTGTTTCGTTGAACCGGCGCCCTCAACCGCGGTCTTCAAGCCGGCGATTCTCCTTCTGACGAATCGTCGGAAGGCCAATAGTGTTCTAACTCTACCTTATGTTGCCTACGTCATTCGTCTCACGTCGGTCGTCTCATCCCTCGGCATTTTATCATCTCACATGCGCACAAGAAGAAAGGTAAGTACAGAATGACGAGATACTTTGAGAACCAGAGACCATGTTCCATCACTTTTATTACACTAGTCGTTACAGTTGTCCCATTTTATTTCTTATTGTTGTCAGTCTCTTACTGTACCTAATTTATGAATTAAACTTTGTCATAGGTATGTACATATAGGAAAAAAACCCAGTATATATAGGGTTCCATACTGTCTGCTGTTTCAGGCGTCCAAGGGGGTGGTGGACAGCCCGCGTTCCCTGCAGATAAGGGGGGGGCTACTGTATTAAGTACTTAGACCAAGGTTACACCCTTGTAGGTGGGCTTCTGAACAGCACCTGTGTTCTGAAACCCTCAGCAACCTTCTCCTAAACTTGGCAGTGCTTAGTTTCTTAAAGAGATAAGGCCCCAGCCACGCCAGTAGGGCATTTTGAGCACATTAAAGGGCAGCAAATCACATGCCTTCCCTTTGATTTCCTCAGAAACACGTCCCTTGTATCAAGTGGTGACAAGCCGTATGTGAGTTTTGCTCAGGCAACAGGCTGGAAATGCACGTGTGTGGCAGGCAGGCTTGTGAGATCACATCTGAAGGCTGGCTGGACTCGTTTCAGTCCTTTTGAGTGTTGATTTAGGTGAGAGGGAGAGATTGCAAAGCCCTCTCCTTTGGTTTAGAAGATTATGGAGCTGCAACTTCAAAAGCTGTTTGCAATTTTATATTTGCATCTTACTGCCAAGGTGCTCGCTTGTCTTATCTCAAGTCAGTTGGCTGAGGCTGACTTGAGATAAGACAAGCGAGCACCTTGGCAGTAAGATGCATATGGAAGGGAATCGCAGGGGCAAGAAGAGGGGCGGGCTGTAGAGAGGTATTCGTGGCTGGGAACGTGATATGAGTGTAAGGGAGGGAAATAGGTGGAGAAGATGGCAGAGGGATCAGGAATGAGGGGTGTTGGGGGACAGGAGGCCCTCCCCCAGTATGTGCCGGTGTGGGACACCCTGAACTCTAAGCAGAAAGAGCACAGAACTTAAGAGTCCGACAGACCTGGTTAGTTTTGGCTCCACAGCTTTGTGACCTCGGTTAACTAACTAAATCTTTCCAGCCTATGTGTCTTTTTCTGCACTGTTCTCTGTTTCTGGCTAGGCTCAGGTAATAACGTTGCCCATAATACTCCATGCCCAGCTCCATGTAGAAGGAAGAATGCTGGTTTGGGAGGCAAGAGATCAGGATTTTTGTTTGTTTGTTTGTTTGTTTATTGTTTTGTCTTTCCTCTTCATCAGCTCTTTTCCTGGGCAGGACAAAGCTTCATGATATCCAGTGTCTTCACATGTCAAATCTGTAATAGTACATGCCCATCTCACTTCACATGGTTTTTGGGAGCCCCAAAAGAAATCAGGTATTTGAAAAAGATTTTGTAAAACCTAAAAGAATATCCAATGAGCTATTTTAGATGCTGGCCTAAAGGTGCAACTGTGCACAAAATGTGGGTGGGCTGCTTGATTCTCACTGGGGGATAGCAGACAGGTTTCAGTTTGTGACCCAGCTCTCACTGACTGGCGGTAGCTGCTTGGAGCTCCCCCTGGACAAGGATTCTGAGTCTTCAACTGGGCTCAGTGGGAAGGAGCACTAGTATTGATTATTATCTGCCCCAGACAAAGGAATAGGAGAATTGACTCATGTACCCTGTGTTTGCCCAGTAATTCATACGTATGATCGATCATTTGATTCATATGGATAACTTTCTCCTGCTACAGATTTCTGATTTAGTAGGCCAAGAGTGAGACCTGGGGTGAGGGCAGGAAATCTTCATTTTTTAAAAAAAAGTCTTTCCATGTTTTTCTGATAGCTCTGCAGGTTTGGGTCCAAACCATTGCTTGTATCTGAAGAAGAGGTGGGACAGAGATGGAGTCTCCTGGGCCTCTCTGAGTTGAAAGAACACAGCACAGAAGAGTTAGGCAGCTTTTCTAGACATGGTCGTAAGTTTAAAAGATGTAGATTAGACCTGTGGGGTTTTTTGTTGTTGTTAAATATTTTGTTGTTGTTGTTGTTAAATATTATGTATTTATTTATTTGTCGGGTGGGGGGGAGGGAACACAAGCAGGGAGAGCTACAGAGGGAGAGAGAAGCAGACTTCCCACTGAGCAAGAAGCCTGACATGGGGCTCGATCCCAGGACACTGGGATCATGACTTGAGCCAAAGGCAGACGCTTAACCGACTAAGCCACCAAGGCACCCCAAAGACCTGTGGTTTTTAGTAGGTTGCCTAACTTCTTCCCCATTAAACAAATTGGTTGTATTGTCTGTTATGACGATTCTACAGCTGGCGTCAGGCTGTATCCTTTTTCCTTGTGGTTCAGGCACCATCTCCCAAATGGCCAAATCCTAACATCCATTCCCTCACCCTTACCCCCTGCTTTGAAGCTACATCAGTTTGGAACAAGTGGTTTTCATAAACAAGGAAAAAAAAAAAAAGATGAAATTAGCTTCCATGTTAACTAGATGTGCTGTGAAATTTCTGCTTTATATTTAAACATTTTGATTTTAACTTCCATTATGACACAAACCTGAAAACAGCATTGTAATTGTGTATATGCCCCCAAACATGCTGAAGAAGCACCTGATACTTCACTGTATGGAAGCGGTTGTTCTTACAAGTGGCAGAGGCGCTGGAGGGGAGCAGGATGCCTGGGTCTCATTCCTGTTACTCTGTCATCTGAGCTGACAGAATACCAGCATGTTGGCTGAGAAAACCTTGGAGAGTGAAGAAAATGTTAAACTCTAATTAGCATCCCCCCCCCAAACCCGAATTCCTTCTCATTCAGGAATCAAAAGAAGGACGTTGTAGCTTCGGAGGTTCTGGGGCTGGTAACAGCTATTTTGTCAGCAGACACAAACCAGCCCTCTTAGAACCCACCATGAGGGGGACCCTTGTCCCAGCTTGAGCGCTGCAGAAGAGCTCTTAGAAATGGTCCTCACCTTTGGTAAGAGGGGTAACCATACCCCCTGGCTGTTTAAGGATGAGCTAGCGAGAGTTGTGGTTCTGCACGTGAGAATCACTTCAGTGCCCACAGAATATAGATGGGAACAGAGTTCAAAGTTTTTGCTTCTGTGAGAATTCTGATTACTAATAAGGAATAGAAGTACAGGAGGTTGGGGTTTTTGTTGTTCTTTGGGGAGTTTTGTTTTTGTTTTTAGCAGAAGGTGAGGCCTCTGAATCCTGCCTGTATGAGCAAAATGTAAACTGAGAGTCTGTATATTTTTTTCTGCCTTTTCTCCTTTCATCTGTCTTGTCTGGAAAAAATCTACACATGCCCCTAGGGGAGAAAAGAGGAGTTAAAGTACTAGAGGGGTGTGTGTGTGTGTGTGTGTGTGTGTGTGTACATGAAACCAGGGGTTGCGAACTGGCAGCCCATCTATGATTTGGGGTCTCAGAGGCACTTTGGTTAATACCTTGTAACTTTGGTTAGTACAGTGTTTAAGGTTTGTCTTGTTTTTGTTTTTGTTTTTAAACTTAGTGGAGATGCACACTCTAGTTTTCCACGGGTCCCTATTTTCCTATACCTCGTATTTTTGTAGTTTATAATTCTGATCAATGAAGATGTTTGGCTTTGGGACTGTGGATTAAAACTTTGCCTGCCTTGTATCTTCTGAGATCTTGTGAAAAAATGAAAAAACAAAACCCCAGGCATTCTGACATGAAGCTATAGCATTTATTTGTGAGTCAGTATATCATTTTATAGCCTTTAATTTCCCTAGTAAAGGGTATATTTAGTCATAGTGAGTGAATCATCAAATTCCAGATATTCCAGGATGTGTACTGACTCCAGCTTTAAAGATTTTAATTTTTCTTGCTCTATTTTGCTTTGTGTTAAGGGTGGGAGTGAAGAGGAAATTTAGGGGCGCACAAGAAGGCAAAAGGGCAGGAATGATTGATGGTCATAGAAAATCCTGACAAATTTGTAGTCAATATTGTTTGTCTGGAGCAGCTTGTATGACAAAAGAAGTGTCAGCAGCTGCCTGAAGTCTCATTCTTCAGGACCGGGCCTCTGAGTTAGAATCGGGGGCTTGAGTGAAATGCCTGTCATGGTTAATTGGAAAAATCACTCCAGATGAGTGAGGAGGGCTGGCAGTTATGCATTACAGGGAGAATTTAGTGTGTCTTACAGGGTTGATACAGGCACCAAAAGTGACTGGCCTTAGTGTTTTCCTAATTAGGAAGGCCACTGGAAGGATAAAACTGAAGAAAAGCAGCAATGTGTTATTTCAGATCTGTACATGCTAGTCAAAGACTTCCAGCCCTGTTAGTTTCATTGTCACCCCTAATCTTCACTCCAGGTCCTTTCTTTCCTTAGGGTGTTTTTTGTTGGTTGGTTTTTTGGGGTGTGTGTGTGTGTGTGTGTGTGTTTTATTTTTTATTTTTTTCCGTTCTTGCTTTCTAATGACTCCGTGAATAGGGACCAGGGATGATTCCAGTAAGCATGTGATGAAGGGGGAGATATGATAGACTGTTGTTCTCCCCACTCCTTCTCCAGCTCTGAGTGTGAGTGTTTGCCTGGCGGTGTGGGACTGGTCAGGACATCTCCAGCCTTTGCTCCAGCACAGCAGGCTTGGCACACTGCTCATTTAGTGATTTATCTGTCAGTGTTTCTCACCCTCAGACAATGTGGCATCTAATAGAGCTGTGGTTTCTCATTCAGACAAAGTCCAAGAGCTTCTGAATCTAGAGAGGCTGATTCTAGCTTCTGGTGTTGGTGGACAGCTGGTCCTCTGAGGTTCCAGGAACCTGCCATCTCAGGGCTGCCACCATGGACGTTGGGATGTGTAGGTGCAATTTGGTCTCGAGGCTCTTCGGCTGGATTTCATCACACAACATGGGTGCATGGTGCATCATAGGATTTGTTCTCTATTGTGCCCCATAGATTTTTGAGAAGTGGAGGACAGCTTTGTGGCTTGAGGCTTCTGAGTCTGTTTGGCCTCCAAGATTGCAGCCATCAAGCTGTAAAGAAGAGTTTCATTTGTGCTCTCCCTTAGTGATGTGTAGAGGCTGGTGGCATTTTATGAAAGGATGGGGCCCTGAAAACTTTGCATAATTCAAAACTTGAATAATTTAGGTAATAGCCTCAATTCAGTTTAATAATTCATTTGGCCTGCCAGCTTTGGAATTATGTTATCCTGAAAAGAACTTAAATTTGGAGGATGTACATCACTTCACATTTTGAACATGAAGAGATTTTATTAATTTTTTTTTTTTAGTATTACACTATTTCAAATTTGTGTAAACTGTAACCACACTAAGATATTCTGTTGGGGTTTATGTCTAGTAACTCTTTTAATTTTTTAATGCATAATATAATTTGTGGGGCCAGATATCCTAAATCCTGATTATAGAAATATGGGTCTAAGTCTTTTCTAAGCAAGAGGATAAGCTAATAGGACTTGAGAAGTATTTTGGGATTGATTTTGGGGCTTTTTACTACCTTTACATGTGGCAGCTTGAGAATTTCTCAAACAGAAATCAATTGAATTCAGTAAAGATTTATTTAAGTACCTACCAAGGATCAGGCAGTGTAGCAGACGTTGGGGACTTCCACAAGGTCAGGAGTTGAAATAAAGTCAGTGAACTGAAACTAAATGATCCAAGAATTAAAAAAAAAAAAGATTAATTTATTTGAGAGAGAGAGAGAGAGAGAACAGGAACAGGGTGAGGGGCAGAGGGAGAAGCAGACTCCCCAGTGAGCAGGGCTCAATAGGGGGCTTGATCCCGGGACTCCAGGACATGACTTGAGCCAAAGGCAAATGCTTGACCAACTGAGCCATCCCATGATCCAAGAATTTTAAAATAAAACCAGCCTTGCATGGCCTTGAGCATTGCTTAATTTTTCTTATTCTCTACATTTTTGTCCTATTCTTTTATGAAGATGAATATAATATTGCCAATTGATGTGAAGAGAAATATTAAAGTATTTAGGATATTTTGGGGGAATGCCCAGAGAGGTATTGGAATGTTTGTGACTTTTTGTTTGTTTGAGTTTGGTAGCCTATGGATGCTCCCTGTCACTTCCTAGCTGTGTGTTATTGGGCAAGTCACTTAAGCTCTCTGTGCCTTTTGTTTTCCCTTCTGTTAAAATGAAGAAACTATAAGTCACCATCACAAAGGGTTGTTATGGGGATTAAATGAATTAATGTTTGTAAAGCTCTCAGAACATGCCTGACATATTCCAAGTGCTATATTATTTTGATAAATAGTGTATTTTTAAAATGTTGTCATTCACTTTTTTGGTTTTAGTTATGTGTGGCATGCTTACACAATGGAATCTTTGTCTCTGATATAGAAATTATTCAAAGCCAGCTCAGCTTTCATTGTCCAGGATGACAACTCTAAAAATTCTCAAAAGTGGAAGTTAATGTGTACTAAATGCAGAACTCACCTCGGTACCAAATTGTTTTGGTGAGACATATCTCTTTGGTGATTATGATGCAGAAAATGTTCCAATCCTGGTTAAGGTGGTTGTAGTCAAAGTTTAATTGTAATTTGGAAATGTAGTCTTCAAGTGGTGTTTGCATTATCACCAATGCTGAGTTCCACGATGATAACTGATGGTCCTGAAAATGTGTTTTTATCAAGGGCTTTTAAAAAGTAGAACAAATGTAGCTAACATACTGATTCTTTATAATCTGTTTAAAATTCACCTTCTTGGAGGAACTTTATATTTTCTGAGATAAGTGTCCCATTAAACCTATTGGTACATATAAATTTGGATTCACTAAATATGGATTTGCTTAAAAACAAGATATGCCCAACTAACCTCATTTCCTTTTTTGATAGAGAGGAGAGACTGGTGGGGAGGGGAAATGCCACAGACAGAATGTGTCTGGATTTCAGGAAGACACTTGACAGACTCTCCGGTGACGTCCTTGTGGGAAAGATGAAGATAGGGAGCTGGGTGACAGTTAAACTAGGAGGACCCAGGGACAGTTGATGGTGATATTCAAAGGACACTCAGGAGGGAAGCTTCGGTGGTTCATTTTTTGACCCTATCTTTTCCACATGTTTGTGTGAGGTTTGGATGATCTCAGTAGAGAGGAAAATTTAGAAATGAGAGTGCATAAGAATATGAAGTTTAAAATAAATAAAGTTTTCATTTCAGTGAATCACGTAGCCTGCATTTATAGGCTGGGGGAGATCTCACTTTCTGTGTGTGAGAAAGGCTGAGGATTCTTGTTGACTCTGAGCTCTGTCTGAATCTCACTGTGATGTAGCTGCTGTGAGAATTAAGGTCATGTTCAGCTGCCTTTAATTAGAAATATGGTTTGATAGCAAGGAAATAATAGTCCCACTATACTCTGCTATCAGAAGACCATTTTGAGTGTGGCTCAGCACTAGACATTGTGTTTTGATTTTGTGGGGCGAGGTGACAGCAAGTGAACCCCAATAATCAAAAGCCTGGAAAACTAGAGTTGGAGGATCTGGGGCTGTTTAGGTTGGAGAAAAGAAGACTGGGGGATAGGGCTGGTAACTTGATACCTGGTTTCAAATATTTAAAGGAATGTCAAGTAGACCAAGGAATTGGTGTTTTGCATAGTTTCAGTAGAACAGTAGAATAGGACCAAAGGGTGCAAAACGTGGGGGAATAGGAGTTGTTTAAGCAATGAGAGCTGTTAGCTAACGAGATTATTGGCTCATTATTGGATAAATTGAAGAACAGGGACAGGACAGCTGTTTAGGAAGGCTGTGCAGGCCATATGTCAGGATGGCTAAAAGTATGGGCTTGGGGGTTGATAAACTGGTTGGTGCTGAAGTTCTGGTTTTGCTAGTGGTTATGCGAACTTCGGCAATTTAGGCAATATCTCCATACTCCAGATTTCTCATCTATATAATAATAGTTCCTTTCTTCTGTGTTTGTGAGGATTTAAGTTCAATAATTCATGTAAAATGCTTTGTACATTACCTTGTATCTAGCAAATATTCAACAAATGATAGTTCCTACTGTTACTAGTCCTGGTGTGAGGGAGTGTTGAAATAGATGCTCTTCTTTCCAAAGTTAGCATTTTATATTTCTGATCCTTATAAGGTCTCAAAAAGGACAAATATATCTGGGCCATAGTCCTAGAAAACCTTTAATTGCATTTGAGTCTCTCTGTTTCCCAGTGCTTCTACTCAATACTCCTTTCAACGTCTTCAGGGGTATATCCTGGAGCACAAGTGTTGGTCTTCTTTTTCTCAAATATATATCACCAAAAATGAAGTAGCAGTGGCCTTGAGAAGATGAGCTCCTTTCTGAGGACCTAGGGTAATGCTTTTGCTCATTTGCTTGGGAAAGGGTGATCATATTATACAGTAAACCAGAGAAGGATATGCCTAAGTTAAAATTGTGTTAGAGATTTTTATGTCTACCAATTCGTTATTGTTTCTATGCCTTGTATTAATATAATATGAATTCAGTAAGTATTGAAATAATTGTGCAATTAAAGAGAATTATAGTCATTGTTAGAGAACAAAAGACAAATGCAACAGAGGCGTAGCCTTGTATTACGTCTTTACCCAACTTCCACAACAGTTTGCTGACAGAACACCCACACCACATTTGTTGCAAGAAAAAACCATTTCCAGGAGTCTAGCTTCCCTTCCCTCCTTTTTCACAGCCACCTCCTGTCTCTAAATTGCACTGTCTCTAAATTGAACACTCAGCAGAAAGTCACCAGAGGGCATACTCAGACCATTTATTATCAAGGGACCCCAGCCGGGAAGAACCAGACTATTCTCATTTAGGTCTCCTTTGGCTGAAGAAGCAATTTCTAACTCTCACTTGGAAACACTTGGCGTCTGAAGGCGGCCTTGCTAAGTAAACCACCACCTAACCTTAGGGAATCAGCAGAGACTTTTTACTGAGTGACCACATCCTCAGATCTTTCTGTTCCTGTACTGATCTCAGTGCTCTCCTCAAAAGCTGGGGAGGCAACCTGGGCAAGCAGAAAGACCTCTGACGTGGGAATCCAGAGACATGTGGAATCTGGCTCCAGCATTAACTGATTTCTTGAGCTTCAGCAAACTGACTTTCATGCTCTAAATCTTAGTTTTCTCATCTGTAAAACAGAAGACTAGAAAGATTACTTTGAGTTCTAGCAATCAGTGGTTGAATTCCTTCCTTTGTCCTATCTCTGTCCTCTCTTCCTCCTTGATTAAACTAAAGGAAAAACTAGGATTTACTGATACTGTGTTTGGGTAGTCAGTTACGAGCTTGTAATGGTGAAGAGACAGTTGAAAAAGGATCAGCTTTGAGTGTAGACTTCCCTGGCTCCTTTGATCAGGATTTCCAGATGGGGGCATGCCTACCCCTAGACAAGGAACGCTGTGGGACCAGTATAGTGCAGTACCTTGGAGCATTGATTATATTCAAGAATTCAGGGGAAAAAAAGGAAGACATATGACATTTTTATGTTAAACACATATTATGGAACATAGTTTAAATTTTTGCATGCATATTTTGTGAAATCAAAGATTTTTTAAAATGTGGGGTTTATAAGTTGAATGCTTTAGATTATACTTCTAGATTTCCTGGTATTCTTATTATTTCTTCATTGCATTAGGGGTGCATTGGAAAGAAAGTTTGGGAAAGCTTAACCCTGAGGGTATGTTTTGAATGTTCTTAGGTTCGTTTGGTTCCCTAGAAGCAGAGTTAGAGGCAAACATTAAGCTGCATGCAGTTTACTGAGGGCATGCTCTTTAAGGGGAAAAAAAAGAAAATAAACAACTTGCTAATAAGTGAGGGAAACAGGATAGGAAAGGAGAAGGAGCTTAACAATGATGTGGTCTCAATGAATAAAACTTGGTTAATGGGCATAATGAATAAATTACATCATAGAGTTGACTTTGCTTGAGGTAAGGGGGCTGGGATTTTGTACCTCCATATCAGTTAGTCATTGTCTGTAGCAATTCCCACACAAAAGTTTGGAGGTGACTCTTAGTGGGAATAGGAAGGAAAGGGGGGCAGTTCCCAAGAGGAAAAACAGCTGGGAGTTGTGTGCAGCCAGTAGTGTGCTAGAGTCTGCTCATGTAGCTCACCAGAACTGACTGTGTGCATTGCTTCCCAACTCCCTGGTCAGTGACCTCATCCAGATAGCATGATGGGAGCATTTGCATCAGGAAAATCAAACAAAAGCCAAACATGGGGGGCTTTTATACCCCCACCAAAAGCCATTTGTTCAACATTTACCAGCATACCTCTGGGCAACACTCTTGGCAGCTAAGGGGGGTACCCTGGCTGGTGAAGAGGATCTGGGCAGGGCACCAACAGCATCTACTACTTTGGGGCCATAGAAGACCAGCTCACAAATGATCTCCCTAATTTGTCACTGGGCAGGCCATTCTTTTAGGATTGCTTTTCCTAGCCTCTTTCTAAGTACACTCAATATTGGGAGGCATAGAACTAGTAACTCACAACGCACCAGTCAAAATAGCTGATTATGTTTTTTATGTGCAAAAGTAAGGCAGAGCAGAGTGAGAAAAGATCAGGTAAAGTGAATTACCCACAGTAAGCGACAAGGAAGGACTCTGCTGTATTGCTCAAGAACAGAATTATGAATAACAATACCATAGTGTTTCCTAGGAGATATTTTTTAAGGATTTATTTATTTGAGAGAGAGGGTCTGTGTGCCCATATTGGGGGGGGCACAAAGGAAAAGGGAGAGAATCTCACTCACCTTTGAGCATGGAGCTGGAGGTGGGGCTCGATGGACCCTGAGATCATGACCTGAGCTGAAACCAAGAGTCAGTTACTTT
The DNA here is from genome assembly GCA_004024625.1 of Mellivora capensis. NCBI lineage: Eukaryota > Metazoa > Chordata > Mammalia > Carnivora > Mustelidae > Mellivora > Mellivora capensis. Next base: position 147,377 of record PISX010001989.1, on the reverse strand, counting down.
ACCCACTCAGCCACCCAGGTGCCCTCTGGGAGATATTTTTTGGAACTTGTTTAAAATATTGCACTTCACTGAGATGATGGAGGGAGGGTTAATCATTCATTATGGGAAACTTATTAGGGAAAATTTCAAATATATATAATACATGTTGAGAGAATAGTATAATAAACTCTTGTGTTCATCACTCAGATTCAACAATTATTAAATTATGGTCAATTTTATTTCATTTATATCCCCATTCCCTTTCCCTTGGGCACAGGGGAAGTTTTAAAGACTTAGTTAATTGGGTAAATGTTGAATGTGGCCTAGGAAGAAACAAACACACACACACACAGATCCACAGATCACCAGGGATTGGGGGAAAGGTTTTGACAGACTGAGGTCACGGCATCTATGACCACTTTCCGTAACATGTTAGTATCTAGTAGGAATCATTAGAAGCATATGAAATGCATTACATGAGACATGTATTCTGATTAATCCGAAGCTCTTTTTATCTCCAACTCCTCCTGAAATGAAGAGCTGGTGATGGAAAGAAAAGAGAAGTGTCAACAGGGCTCCTATCAAAGGAGCTTAATATTCTTTGCTGTCTAAATACTTCTTATCCCCTGGGCTTTTTTTTTTTTTTTTCCTGTTCAGATGTACAGGAGCAAAATATCAGGAAAACTATGAGTACAGATTCTAAATGATCTTCCAACCTAACAGCAAATTTTGTCTCCACTCTAGTAAAATAAGAATCTTGACTCTTGTTTGATGGGTAAAGAAATTTCCGTAGAAAACAAACGAGCTTAGGTCTTCTTATGATAGTTTTACTCTGTTTACGGGTGTTAGATTAATGGCTTATGTACTTTTCTTCCCTTTCTCTTTTTTTTCCTTTCACTGTCTTTGGATATTTGAGATAAAAGATGGCCTCTGACCTTTTTCTGAGAATAGCAGGTTTCCTTCTACTTTCTGGCCATTCTGCTTTCCCTCTTACTGTTGTAATTCCAAAGATAATACAGATGTGAGCTCTTGACCACCTGGAGCTGAAAGAATAAGTAATGGGACCTGAGGAAGAGCATGTTTGAAAAATTAATAATTAATTCAGTATGAGTGAGTAAGCTAGGAAAGACTTCATTCAGTCATTGTATATTTATCACTTGAAACTTCTCCCAAGGTCAGTTGGAAGTGGACAAATGACTTGAAAAATTAGACCATTGGGAGCTTCAGAAAGTCAGTGCCGAAGGAGGAGTAGATATAATACCAGCAGAGAAACAGCTCTGTCTAGGTTGTTGTCTAGCTCTTTTTTCATAAATTGGTTGCAGCTACTGTATTAGAATTGCCCATGATAAAGCCTGGTCCTTTATGCATGGGGAGAACCTGAGAAGCAGCTGCTCTGATGCTGAGGACAAGGGCGTGAGCTGTTTATCAAGGGAGGGTTTTCACTTGCTGGTTGCATGAAGAGGTTGTTGACAGGTTGTAAGCCTGGGCCGGTATGGATCAAAGGCAGAAAATAAAAGAAAGTATTCTTTCCTAAAGGATGGTTACAGCCAAAGATTGGAAAAGGCTGTGCAAGTATCAATTCCTACAACTCATCTCTTCAAGCTAGTAAATCTTGAAGATGTATTTGTTAAGTTTAAAATTGACCATATGCTGGCTGAATTTCTGTTGAGGTTTTCTCCTGTTATTGGGAATCAAACTGAATTCTCTCAGTGGATTTCTTGGCTTTTTTTATTGAAGCATACTTTTCATTGAAATGTCATGATGGCAAAGTAAAAACAGTTTGCAATCAAGGTACATAAATATTTCTGACATGTTATCAAAAACAAGTTTTCTTTTTTTTTCAAAAACAAGTTTTCTAGAACATGTGCATATGTGTATGTATAGTAAAAGTTAGATTTCATTTTGTAATAGTTTACTTTTTAGAGAAGTTTTAGATTCACAGCAAAATGGAGTGGAAGGTACAGAGGTTTCTTATATAGCCCTTATCCCCACATCGGTATAGACTTCCCCACTATCAACATCCTTTGTGAAAGTGGTACATTTGTTATACTCAATTAACCTACACTGATCATTTTCACCCAAAGTCTATATTTTACATTAGGATCAAATTTTGGCATTGTATATTCCATGGGTTTTGACAAATGTATAATGACATGCATCCACTATTATAGTATTATACAGAATAGTTTCAGGATTTCATTTTTAAAAACCCAAATTCTTGCATAACATTTATTCTCTTGGGCCACCTCAGTTTATCATCAAACCAAGCAGTATTCATGGTGATTGTATGTTACAGTATGCATAGAAATGTGTGTTATATAAAGTACAGTTAAGCCAAAATTTCTTGTCAGAGCATATGCTTAGCAAATAAGGAGGAAGAGAAGTTTGAAATATAAAGCTATTGTCCCAAACAATAAAGTCCACGGACAGCACGAGGATGTTGGTGTGTATTCAGTCAGTCCAGGTAGGGGGCTCCTTAAATTCAAGACCATTGTTGGTCATTGATCCTGAATCGAGGCCACCTGACAACAACTTCAGAAATGCTTTTACATGAACCCATTTTGAGTTCCTTTTGAATTTCTGTCACCCAGGGTCTTTCAAAACATATACTTTCCTGAAAATAAGTTCTAATCAACCCGATTCATATTCGTTTATGGTGGAACAAGTGCCAGCAGGTTTAATTTCCTCAAGAGGTGCTAGAATAATCTAAGGCAACTTAAGTGACCAGATGCTGAGTCCACTTGATGGTGAACATGTATTAGTGGCCTTAGTCACCCTGAGATCTTAACTGTGTAATGAATTTTATGACCTAAAAGCTCAGTGTAAGGAATCTGGATCCCTTATGCAACTTAATTTGTAATGACAGGTATAAAGGGGAAATAGAGGATTAAGATCAAAAGAGGCAAGAAAAAATATAGAATAGGAAAATAGTAGGACATAAATGTCAAAAGTGTACTGGAGGAAAAATAATTTTCTCTCTACTCTTCATTGTTCTTGCCTGAGACTCCCCCACCCCATATTAAAAAAAATTAGCAGGATAAAAACTAATTTTAATTACATACATATAGGAACTCCCAAATGATATGATACTTCAAAGATGGCCAGAAGACTGAGGCTTACAGACCATCCTGAGCTAAGGAAGGGAATAGGGGCTTGGGGTTTCAAAGGGGGAAAGGCAATTTACAGAACAACAAAGCAATCTGTAATGAGAACAAGAAATGTTTGGTAAACAAGGTTGCCCTGAGTAGATTTTAAAAGTTCTCATCACAAGAAGAAAAATTGTAACTCTGTGAGGTGATGGATGTTAACTAGATGTATTGCTGTGATCATTTCACAATATATACAAATACTGAAGCATTACATGGTATGCCTGAAACTAATATAATGTTATATGTTAGTTGTATCTCGGTATAAACAAACAAAAGACAGTAACAAATTTTGCCCTGCCAAACAGATAAATCTCTCAGGTGAAAAAGTGATCTCTGGTAATAACTTTCTTTCTGGTACAGGTCCCCTTTCTAAGGTAAATTTCTCTTATAAAAGGGTAACTTTTACTCTGTTTCAGAGCTTCTCTGCCTCTCACTCAACATAATCTTTATGCCAAAGAGGCAGATTTTGGGGTGGCATATTCTACTACCCTTCAAAAAGCATGTAGCTAAAGAGAAAATGGGAACTGCTTCTGAAGTATATATCAATTCTTCAGTCCGTTAACAGGAGTATTAGTACTGATCACCAAATGGCAGATGAAGGAAAAGGCCTGGCTCTGAGGCATACAAAACTAGGTAAGCGCAGCCCTACCTGTCTCCTGGGGTTGCTGAGAAGATTAAAGAGATAATATTGTGTGAGAAAAGTACTTTACAAGCTACAAAGCTCTAGTTAAATGCAGATATTTTAACATAAGAATTGGCACTTATTCCAAAAGACCTTATCAGGAAACTAACGGGAATGAAGCAGAAGGGCATGTAATTGAATTCTAAATTGGGTTATGTAGATATCATTCCTTTAGGAGCCCAGGGATGAGAAAAATCCAGGTAAAATGAAGTGTTTACTCAACACTCCATGGAAGAGAATAGACTTGAACTTGTCCTTTAAAGGCAGGTAAAATAAACCATGAGAATGGTGGGTTTGGGTGGGGGGTGGGGGAAGCATTCTAGTCAGGGAGGACTTAAAATAGGTAGGGGTAGGTAAGCATGTGTTGGGACCTGTGAAGAAATCTAGAACAAGCAGAGTATGGATTCATTTGTTTAATTATCATGTAGGGAGCTCCAACTCAGTGCCAAGTGCTAGAGATAACAGAGACAATAAGCCAAGGGCTCTGGCCTCAAGGATTCAAGTTTAGAACATCTATGTTGAAAAAAAGTGTTGGATGGGACAGCACAGGTCAGGTTAGAGATATGCAGGAAAACTATTCAGGGATGAAAAGTGGACTTGAATTAAATGATTATGGTCAAGGAGGGTGAGAGAAAAATTCAGAGGTAAAAAATAACACCAAGGTAAGAATTCAGATTAGTTTCTAGACAACTGAGTCCAACTTTCTACTATTAGTAGGTCCTTGGATTTGTTGCCTAACTTCTCCCCTGTCCAGTTTCTTTAAAAAGCAGCTAGGGATGATAGACAGTAAGGACAGCCTGTGTATCTTTACTTGATATTGTTGATAATGTAAGGATTTGGGGTTCCCAGTGTGAAGGGAAAAATGATTGGAAGGGGATGGGCAAAGAATCAAGAGTATGAAGAAAGACGTGTAGAAAACTGGGGAGAATATCAACAACAGAGGCATGAGGAAAGCAGGGATAAATGGGTAAAAGCCACAAAAAGATAATTTCAAAAAGCACAGGGAGCATGTTCAAATAAAAAGTAACAGAAAACAAAGCAAGTGGAGAAAATGGGTCTCCAATAGTGAGTGGAGCTGCATTGGAATGGGAAGAGCTGGATTTAGGGCTTGAGTACCTGCTCTACTACTTGAAAATTTAGTGACTGAGTCACAGCCTCATGAGTTGGTGGAAAGATTCACGGAGAATAATGCAGCAGGAAACACCTGACACACAGTAGGCCCTCAGCAAATACTTAAATACATTTAATCTAGGAAGATATATTTTTGCTGTAAAGATATATTTTACTGTACATAGAAATACTTAATGAGTAAAACTAAATAGGATACAAGTCGAACATAAAGGACTGTAAATAAAGCTGAGCAAATAGGAGACTTGGAGTGGTGTAGCTGTGAGGCTGGAAGTCCGGCATTTCCACAAACCTTGGCTAAGGGTTATTCTTTCTCCAAGACACTGATATTTACTGATGAGGTAAACCTAACGAGCATCTGCTAGACTTTTCTGCCAGTAGCGGTACTGACATTGCCCACCTGGTCTTTCTCCTCTGAACTCACTCCATTAAGGAGTATTTTTTTTTATGGCACTTCATTAAACTCTTGATACTTCTGGGCTGCCGTATGCAGGAAGCCATTAAGCAGGAACCCTGGTGCTTCCCAGACATACTAGGTAGGGCTGCCTGGAATAAATGCTTCTGACCAAATAAGACTCTGCATTTAACAACCCTTTGAAGGTGAGGTCTGTGTGGCCACAGGCCTGACCCTTGGTCCAAATAGTCGGTATCGTGGTTGTGCCTTGGGTTGAGACATGAGAATCATGAAGAGATGTGGGTTTAAAGACAGTAGATCATAAAGCACTGTGGCCATAGTGATGATTTGCTAATATATATCTGTGACTGAGCCAAAGGGGTGACAAAAGGAAGGGATGCCCTAGCATTTGATAATCAGAGGGAACTGGAGGTGTATAGATATTTGCTGCTTGTGGACTCTGAGAAGCAGGACATTTTTGTTTGTCCATTTGAATATGAATTTTAATTAGATTGTTGCAGTTGAAACTGGAAGTCAGAAATTGAATAAATATCTGCAAACTTCTTTTAAGTAATATGAAAACCTACTCAGTCTAGCTGTCTGGAAGGCTTGGTCTCAAATTTTTTGTTTTATTAACAACTTTTTTCTCTGCTATTTGCCAAGCTTTGGTTCAGGCATTTTGCTGAGTTGAAAACTGTGGAAATTTGTTGTAACTGGAGGGGAAAAAATCATATGTGGTTTCTTCCAAGCCTTTTTCCAATTTTTTTTTTCCTGTTCTGAATTCCATGGGAAAATTACCCAGAAGGGTTATTTTCTTCTTTAATGATGCAACAATGCTTGGTTTGCTTCGCCTGTTTTTATTTTCTAGCTGCATTATAATTACATTTTCCCACACAACTTATTTTTTTTCCTTCCAAATTAGTAGATATAAAATTCTGATGGCTCTTCAGGGAGCTAATCTTCAGATATTCTCTCCTTGGGCCATCCTTTGTGTGGGAATAGATGTTGCTGGATGGCCAGGCCCCAATCTGCAGGCTTGGTGGCCGTCCATCACCCTGGGCCCTTTAATTAGCAGTTGCAGGTGAATCATTAATCGGCCCTGCATTTGCATACATAAGCCACCAGAGACTTGCAGGTTTACAGTTATAAATCTTAATCATCCAGGCAGGACATAAATGTTAGAATTCATCCCTCATTCTTTACAGTTGCCTCATCAGCTGTTTGCAAAGGGTTGTCCTATATTGGTAATTTTAAATGGGTGAAAAATGACTCAGCATATTAATTTGTTAGAAAAGCATGGTATTTTGAATAAGAAAAGGCTAAGAAAAAAAAAAACAACAACAAAGCAAAAACATTTATACCAGACTCCTTGAGACAGTGGCAGGGGACATGGTACTTGAAAAATGACACACGGTTTAATTTTTTTTTCATTGCATTGAGTTCTTTGGTGGTAATAAGCATGGCTAACACTATTAAAGAAAAGCCTTGAGAAGATTTTATACTTTTTCAGGACAGAGTAGTTTAAGCAACAACATTGAAAGTTCTTTACCCCAAGCCTATATTGATTCTGACCTTAAGGAATCTGAGAGAAATTCAGTTGTAGTAATGTTCAGTCTAATCAAAGGGACTGTCTGTTGTCCCAACTCTTCTCGACTCCTTATCAGTGGGGATGCCCTGGATCTTTATTTAAGAGGGTGCTTTGCTCATTGAGTTTTATGATCCTCCATCTGCCTGGAGGCAGAGATGCTCCCAGCTTCTAGTCATTTCTAAGAACATTCTAATTCGTAATTCGGTTAAAGACCTAATTACCAACGTCATATCCATTTACCAAAGGATCACGTGTTGAGAACGAGACCAATCACGGGACAAAGCCTCTGTTCCTTCTTGGTCTGCCACACAGCAGAATGGAAGCACAAAGGCGATTGGTATGACAAATGTGTTGGCCTAATTGATTAACAACAATCTTGAAATTATGAATTTAGTTTCATGTGAAAGATAATATCAGTATTTCTTTTGAAGGCCATGACCATGGGCATAGAGGGTTCTCAGGCTAATACAGACTAGACTAAAATCAAGTAGGTATGGACATTAGTGAGAGATACCTCTGGCTTATGTTCCTACCAGTGTAATGCCTCATACCAGGCCCCAAATGTCCCTTTTTCCTTGTAAGAAAATAAACTAAGGTGGGTTATTTTTTATTTATTTTTAATATTTTGGTTTTTTTTTTTAAGGAGAGAGAGGGAACATGAGCAGGGGTGGGGGAGGAGTAAAGGGAGAGGGCGAGGGACAAGCAGGCTTCCTGCTGAGAGTGGAGCCTGACCAGTCCCAGGACCCTGAGATATCTGTGCCAAAGTCAGATGTTTAACCGACTGAGCCACCCAGGCACCTCGAGATGTGTTATATTTTTATTTGAGATTATTCTAGTCCTCTAATTGGACATTAGATGATATTGGCTGTGCTTCTCTCTGCTGACTGGCCATGCTGATTTAATGTTTCAGCCTTAGAGGCCATCCTCTTTGATGTTGTATGATGTCATTTTCCAGCCATTACCTAGATAATACTGTTTCCTTTTCCCAAGTTAACCTTGTATTGTCCATTCCAATTTCTCTCTCCTATTCCCTCTTAAAAAAACCAGGTGCTTGCTTGCGGGGGATAGAGAGAATGGAAACAAGGAAAGGAGAAAAGTCACATTGTCTGTTAGCTTTCACAGCAATATGTTGTGTAACAAACAAGACCAAATCTCAGTGTCCTACAAAACAAAACATTAATTTCTCACATACAGGTTTGTGATCGGCTTTGATGCTATGTTCTAGCCTTAGGGGTCAAGTTCCTGTGTGCTCCATGTGTTTCTCATTTCAGGGCTACTTGGGGTTTTCTCTTCTCGTGGCAGAAAGCAAGCAGAAGTGAGCACAAGAGACCAAGTCAAACCATACAAGTACATTTAAAGCCTCTGCTTGGTTGTGACATGTGGGGTACATTATGTCTGCTCTCATTCCACTGGTCAAAGCAAGTCGTATGTCCACGACCAGTATGAATGGGGTAGGGGAAATATACTCTTCCCATGGAGTCAGAGTCAGAAAGGATAATGTGGATAAGTAATCCAACTACTATTCAGTGTTTCAGTAGAGAGTTTTGGAAAATTTGGTGATGCTTACTCTGGGAATAGTTCTGGACCCTAGAGAATTGAGAAAGAGAAGAAATAAGATTTAAAATTTATCATTGGATATTCTGAATGGAGTCTTCCAGAAATGCAAATGAATTATTTAAATTACTTTTAAAATACTTTTGGTATTTGGAATTTCTTTTCTTTCTTTTTTTTTTTTTTTAAGATTTTATTTATTTGACAGAGAGAGAGGGAACACAAGTGGGGGAGAGGGAGAAGCAGGCTTCCCACTGAGCAGGGAGCCTGATGTGGGGCTTGATCCCAGGACCCTGGGATCAAGACCTGAGCTGAAGGCAGAGGCTTTAAGCCACTGAGCCACTCAGGCACCCCTGGAATTTATTTTCTTGAATGTAATGTTACTCTAAGCTTGGACCACTTAGGTCTCGTAAATGTTATGGGTTATGCACATATTCATTAAAATTTGGTGCCAGACCCGTGCAGGGTTTGAAGTGAATCAGTACTATCACTGACTTGTTTATGAGTGTTCTCACTCATCCTCTATGCCTGTGTTATTCACTACTATGCCTATTCACTCCTTGGAAAAAGTAATGTGATTTTTAATGGCATGTCAATTCTTATACTTCTGTGGAGTTTTCTGGCAAGACCAGTGGCAACATTCTAACTTCTTACAAGATTTATCTATCTGTCAAGAAGTGTATAACTCTACAGGCATAGTGGATATATGTGCTATATTTTTATCAAATGCTCTTTTAATATAAGGACTGTTTAACAGTTTACTTCCAAAGGATAACCACTTTTAATGAAGAATTTCCAAATTTTGTTTAATTCCTGATATGTAACTATTACCTGACTACAAAATTTCTTTCTCTCTTTTTTAAAAAAAGATTTATTTATTTATTTGAGAGGGAGAGAGAGAGCACAAGTGGGGGAAGAGGCAGAGGGAGAGGGAGAAGCAGACTCCCCACTGAGTAGGGAGCCTGATGACGACAGGATAATGACAACGATGATAACAATGACTATACCGATAATGACGATGATGTCAGTGATGACGATGATGACAGTGACAAAGATGACTACGCGGGACTCGATCCCAGGATCCTGGGATCATGACCTGAGCCAAAGGCAGATGTTTAACTGACCAAGCCACCCAGGAGCCCTTGACTACAAAATTTTCAATTTGGAAGTTGCTTTTGCACTGTAGAAGAACTGGTTAATATTGCCAGTATAATTGGCTTCTGGTTTACTAAGTTGTGAACAATAGCTGACTCTGAGTTGGGCTAATTGTAGAGTAATACAAATGACTGTGTTGTCACTGAATAGGGGTGCAGGGTTGGGGGTGTGGGATGTGGTTGAAAAATCTCTTCTGTCTCTGCAAATTCTTTTCATAACAATGGCGATGCCTTGGACATATTTATTTCCCACAAAGAAATAACATTTCTTGATAAGTAGATTTCTTTTTCTCCTTAAAATACTTTCTGCTTCAAATTAATTTTTTTTTCTAATTCTGTTATAGGTATTTAGTAAAATGATGTAGTGGAAAGAAATTTTGGTGGCTCAGTTTGGTGTAGTCAGTATAGCGGGGATGGAACTCCAAAAAACCTGAGTTCCTCTTCATGAGCTACTCTTTTGATATTGTGTGTTTTAGGTGAATGTACTTCATCTCTGTGAACTTCAGTTTCCTCCTCTCCGTGGGGAATAATAGAAACTCTCTGATGGGGTTATTGTAGGGACTAAGTGAGGTTATAATCACAAGTTATTCAACACAAAGCCTTGCTTATAGAAAATGATAAATAAATATTAGCTAGTAATATCATTAGTAATAATGTTATTAGTGCTGTGGATAATGAATGGACATGTGACCTGATTGACATTTGAGTCACTTGGGGGAATTTTCTGTGGGGTTTTGAATTTTCCTTTTTCCTTGGCAAAAAAAAAGATTCAGGTTTTTGAAAAACTGACACGATCTATAACATAAAAGTGGTAATAGAGAAATGATGATTATAACCCATTAACTGAACATCATGCCATTTTTTTTCTTTTGTTTGTACAAAATTTTAACAAGTCTATTTTCTGTCTTTGTTGAAGTTATTTGGAAACCCTGTTTCGGACAAGGCAAAAGGTCTTTGTGCCTTATTCATATCCTTTCACTCTTATTCTACTCTTATTCCTACTATTTAGACCGTGGATGTACTTTCATATCACCTGGGAGAAAATATTTGCAAATCATATATATGATAAGGTGCTAATATCCAAACTATATAAAGAATTCATAAACTCAGTAGCAAAAAAAAAAAAATCTGATTAAAAATGGGCAGAGGATCTAAGTTAGACATTTTTCCAAAAAAGACATATAGTTGGCTAACAGGTACACGAAAAAATGCTCATCATCACTCATTATCAGGGAAATGAAAGTCAAAACCGCAAAGTGGGGCACCTGGCTGGCTCAGTTGGTGGAGCATGCAACTCTTTGTCTCAATGCTGTGAATTCAGGTTCTAGGTTGGGTATGGAGATTACTTAAGAATATATTTAGGAAAAAAAAAAACCACAGTGAGATATCATTTCACACCTTTTAGAATGGCTACTATCAGAAAGACAATAAATAACATGTAGAGAAAGGGGAATGCTTGTGCACTGTTGGTGGGAAAGTGAATTGGTACAGCTACTATAGAAAACAGTATAGGGGATCCTCAAAAATGTACAAATAGAACTACCATATGATCCAGCAGTTCCTTTTGGGTATATATTTGAAGAAATCAAGAACAGTAACTTGAAAAGATATATTACCTGTGTTCATAGCAACATTATTTACCACAGCCAAGATATGGAAACAACCCAAGTATCCATCAGTGGATGAATGGATAAAAACATGTGATATATATATAGTGAGACATTATTCAGCCATAAAAAGGATGAAGTTTTACCATTTGTGACAACATAGATGGACTTTGGGGGCATTATGCTAAATGAAATAAGTCAGAGAAAGATAAATACCATATGACCTCACTTATATGTGGAATCTGAAAAAACCCCTCAACAATAAGAAAATGTGCTCATAGATATCAGAACGGATTGGTGATTGCCAGAAGTGTGGGGTGGGGGCGGTGAAATGGGTAAAGGGAGTTAAAGCGTATGAACTTCCAGTTATAAAATAAGTAAGTCATTGGGTGTTATGTACAGCATGGTGTTATAGTTAATAATGCTGTATTGCAGGGCAGCCTGGGTGGCTCAGTCAGTTGGGCATCCAACTCTTGATTACTGTTTATGTTGTGATCTCAGTGTCCTGGTTTCGAGCCCTGTGTCAGGCTCTGTGCTCAGCAGAGAGTCTGCTTGAGTCTCTCTCCCCTCTTCCTCAGCCCCTCCTTCTGCACTCTCGCTCTCTCTCGCTCAAATAATAAATTAAATAAATAAATAAATACTTAAATCTTTAAAAAAAATAATGCTGTATTGCATGTTTGAAAGTTGCTAAGAGAGTAAATCTTAAAAGTTGTTGTTACAAGAAAAAACGTGTGTAACTTTGTGTGGTGACAGATGTTAACCAGACTGGTGGTAATCATTTCACAATATATACAAATATTGAGTCCTTAAGGTATATACCTGAAACTAATATAATATATGGCAATTGTGCTTCAATTAAAAAAGTAAAAGAATAATAAGTAAAATAAAAATTCTTAAAAAAAGAAAATTTATGGTATCTGAGACCCACCCCTGGATATTCTTATTTATTGGGTCAGTTGGGAGTCTCTGGACTAGATCCCATTTCTGGAATCTCTCAGTCCCTTTCTTCTCTCTTGCTTTTACTCTCTTATGATTTCTCACAATCCCTCCAAAGCTCTCCCTGATTTCTCAGTTAGTGGAGCTGGGTTTATGCTGCAGGAGCAACTCCCAAATCTCAGTGGTTTAAAAGAACAAAGGTTGATTTCTTCTGGTACTACTTGTCATCCAGCATTAGTGCAGGGGCTCCAGTCCCTGGCATCTTCCCTCCAGGATTGGCAGCTGTTCATCTCTGTGGAATGTGGCTGGTTGTGGTGTTCGATGAAGAGGGCACAAGGACAGCAAACACTGACGATTGAGTGCTCTAGCGCAGAAGTAACGTATGTCATATTTGCTCAAGACATTTTGGCCAGACTGGCCACCTAGCTATACCTAACTTCAAGAAGAGGGTTTATGCAAGCCTCCCTTATGCTAGAAGAAAAAAAACAAAATATTTGTAAACAGCTCCAATGTCCACACATTTGGCAACACCTTGCCATGCTTTCTTCCCCTTTCTTCCCTTTCCTGAATTCCCATTGCACCCATCTATATCACATAGAGATTTATCATTTCACAGCATGTTATTTTGAATTTTAGATCTGGAAGAGACCTTTGAAATCATGTGGTTTTTCTTCCTTTAACTTCCTTGCAGACTTCGGTTCTTAAAACTAAGGTGGATTCCAATTTGTTTATATTTAAGCAAAATGATCAAAACAACTGTTCTCAACTTATTTTTTGTTTTTTTTTTTTTTTCACTGAAGGACAGTATAACTTGTTGGAATGGAGAGCTACTGGAATGAAATGCATTTCTGCATCTAGCTGCTAGTGAGTGCATTCCTCATTTAGAGGGGGCCCTATACTTCATGGCACACTTGCAGAATGGTTACTTCTTGTTCCCTTTTGGTCTTGTGCCTACTTGAACTTTAGTGATACTAGAAATTACTAAGGAAATAAGACTTTTGGAGAAATCTGCATAATCTTGGTCATTCCAAAGTTTTATTGAATACATTTTTACAATGAAATAGCCTCAAGAGATAGGCAGGCTAATAAACTAGACATGATAATCATATCACGTGTGTAGCCGACACTATGCTTATTCCCCAGTGAAATAAAACTTCTCAGGCCTCAGTAGAGACAGATGAATTTATCATTCTGTAGCAGCAGGGTGGGTCATAGCCTGGGTGGCAAGCTATGTAAATATTAATGGAGATTCCAAACTCCTCCGTGTCTGTAGTAATTTCAGTGCTATGTTAGCAGCGGAAGGTCAAGGGAAAAAAAAAGAGAGAGAGAGGGAATGGTGTGGGTGGGTCTTGAATATTTTTTCCTGTAAGGAAAATCCTGTTTGTTTATTTATTTTTAAATTCTTTTTGTCTCTTTAGAGTCTGTAGCCATCATACAACCTCTACATGATGCTAGAGCACACTTTACTCTGGAAATCCACTGGTACTTTTGGCGTAAGGTTATTTGACCTCTTTCTTTCTAATTTCACAGTGTCAGTGTTTGAGCTGAATAATTTCAAACAGATTTGCCTCCCAAGAACCCTTTTCTTTGTGGAACAAACCATGAAGAAACACTTGACTAGTGGGTGAAATGACGAATACCTTCAACCTCACAAACTATTAAATAGGAATCAATTTCTCAAGCATCATATCTAATTATTCTCCCTCCCCCCATTTCAATCCAGGAATCCCAAGGTTAAGGAAAAGCAGCTGAAAAAACAGTATTCTTGGTTGATATTCATGTACTGAACATTTCTTGTTTTATGTAACTGCAGGATGGGAAGGGCAGAGAACTTCCAAAATCTGTCCCTTTAATTGCCAAAAAAGACACAGAACATGCAGAGAAAGAAAAAAAAAATAGTGCTATTTTGTAGAGATAATAATGTTGCCAGGAATATTAGAAATCCTGTTGTCTAATGGTTCTCAAAATGTGGTCCTGTGGTGGCACCAGTTATTCTGAGTTGGGAGGAACCTAAGAAGGAATGGTTGGAAGTCCAGCTGGTGTGGATGCCCAGATGGGCCAGGAGGGAAAAGCTGTTTAACTAGGTTGCTGTGAAAAGGCAGACAGAGTATGTATGGGTAACACTGGAATGTATTTTATGTGTGGAGGTATACAAGTAGCAGGATGACAATAAGTGGGAGGCATTTGAAGTGAGAAGGCAGAAAGAGGAATTTGCATTGCTGAAGGGGGTAGGTGGTCTTTGTATCATTACAACAGGTCCAAACTTTGTAGAACAAATAGTTTGAGAATTATTCACCCAGTGTAGGTGACACAGGTAACAACCTGTGTCTGGATGTTAAGTTATTCAGGGCAGTTGTCCAAGATAGTTTAAGATCAGGATAGTTTCCACATACATATTTGATAGCAAGTTTAGTGTTTGAGCTCCTTTACAGTCAAAATATATACATAAAATAGTAGTCATATTCATCAGGTAACTCTTGCTGAAGTCCAAGACCACTTCTGTTGTTAGGTGCTCTGGAGATAGAGAACAGCTGATTGGTATAGCTAAGAACTGTTTTTGTTCCAAATGATAGAAGTCCAGCTCCAACTAGCTTACCAAGGAGGTGATTTATTGGCAAATGTAACCAAACTATGGGAAGGGCAGGAGTATGGTTGGTTCTTTTAGTTCCATATAAAAGATATCCAAGCGCAGAGCTATGATTGACCCAGTTTGGATCACATGTGTTTGAATCTAGAAGGAATAGATATTGTGATTGGCAGCCCCAATAGAACCTTATGTCAGAGTCAGGCAGGAGCTCCTCTCTTCAAAAGAGGAATGTATGTTGTTACTATCCATTCAGCTGATAAAAATCTTCCTTTTTTGATCTAAAAACTCACAAAGTTATCTGTTGGACTTTGGTTTTCTACAATAATAATTTTAGGAATTAAATTGGAATAGGTAATCTGATTAGAAGCTCCTTGAGGGTAAGGATTACATTTTATAAGACTTCTGTATCCTCAGTTCTTGCTTAGGAGAGTTTTGAAAATACGCTGTTGATTTGGTTTTATTACTTGTGATAATGGATGGATTCATAATATAAAAATTAAGGATTATATGGGAGTTACAGGAAACCTTATGAGTTTGGTCTTTAGCAGATTTAATTTCATAAATGTGCTCAGTATAAGAAAATATTAAAAAGGCATTAGGTAAGGCTGTGAGGTGGGCTGTGTGGTTAGGAGAAAGTAGGTTGTAGTTTTATTTCTGTGTTATGACTTATTTAAAGTTTTGTTTTTGTTTATTCAAGGTGGTGCTTTTAAAAAATTCTCCTAAGAAAACATTAAGAATCTTACATTTAGAGTAACAGATTTTTCTATATGATATACCTCACTTGAGATTTTCAAAGTAATTTTTTTAAAAGTGCCTTTTGTAAGTTTTCATATCATGTTGGAGGAATGGCCACTGTCATTTTCAACACGATTAACCATGCTTGATCCCTCCTCACGACCATAAATTGAGGTTGAATGTTGGTTGAAGCAAAGCGAGATGGAATCAACCTATCAGAAGCACTGATTTATAGTCCTGCTACTCACATTTCTCAGCACAAGGCTGCCTTCTCTCTTCTTGGCTCAAACAGCTTTGAAGCATATAGGGGACAAACTAATATGGTAGCTCCCATACTAACTCATCCAGAGCATCTCCACTAGAAGTATTTGAGAACAGTATTTATTTTCCCAGTATGATTTATGTAAACATTTGTCCTATTCACAAGTAGTATATTTTCATGCCTAATTCTGGGGGGTGTGGTGGGGTTGGGAGGAAAAAACTTCTCTGCCTGTCTGGACAGACCCTTGTTAGTGCATGTCTGATCATACGTGTGCTCATGGCCGTAATATGAATCAGTGGGAAGTGAGCCAAGGAAAGACAACCCTATCTACCAATTAAATTTACTGAGCTTACAGGGTGGTTTATAAAGTCAACATGCTGGGCAAGGTTTATATCTGACCAGGGAAATTGTTTTCTGATCCCCAGCTGGCCGTCACCCACCCCAAACACAAGACAGATGTTGGCTTTACTAGGGTCAGGGTTATCACAGAGTGGGATAAATAATCATTGGCTCTGGGGTTTGCTACTTTTCCTTTGCTGATGAATAAGAGCAAATAAAATAATTTCTGAATGCGTTCGGGGGTGGGGTGGGTTAATTTTGCAAAGCTGGATTGAGCCACCGAAAACCAGCATCACAGTGATGAACCTTCTGTGTCTCAGATGTTTCTCAGTTCATTTTGTTTGATCTGAGGATGACTGATTCTGCTATCTCAAAGGGCAAAGGTTAACGTCTTCTCATAAAGATAACAATGATAAACACAAACAAGGTATTCACTCTGATATATTGGTTTCTTATCTGAGGATCAAGGTAAAAATGTGGGAGAGCTAAAAACACAGAATTTGAAGTAGCATCAAAGTAATTTGTTGGTTTTTGAAGTAGGACATTTTTTATTAATATGTTTTCTTCAGATAGAATTGAGGTATATAACAGCATGAAGGCTAAGGAAAATGATGCAACTGGGAGATATTTTCTATGTTTGATATGTTAAGTGTGTAAAGCCTATACATGTGATTCCAACCCATTTGCGTTTGTCTTTTGGGATGGTTTAGTTTCCATTAGGTGCTAAGAAAACCAGTCATGCACCCCTGACTTCCCAGGAAGAGAGACAGACCTGAGAGAATCCTGTCTGTGGGAAGGCCGACTTGTGGTAGGGGGCAGAGCAATGAGCCCCAGTGCTGGGGATCCATGTTGGAGACCGCCAGACATGTCATCTAACACTGGGCAGTGAGGGAGAGGCAGGAGGCTGAGAGTTGGTAAACTTTCAGTGCCCTTCTGGAGGGACAAATACACACAGCCTTTCTTAAGGCTGGAAAAATACAGCCCGGTCGACATAATTTATTCTGGGGCTTGCATACTGAATTGTATTCCATATACCAGGTTATATTTGATGGTTGACCAGAAAATAGTATACCGTTTATCTATTTAAGGCTAAAAATCTCCAGCATTGCCTTTTAAGCTTACAATTGCCCGTGAAAATAAACAGATATTTCCCTCTTTATTCAAACTGCTTTTCTCATCTGCTCATTCTGGAATGCTCTTATAAAAGTTATCTGCCTCTCTGACCACATTTATCTTTCAGATTCTTTTCTCATTCAGTGGTAGCTCTCTCTTCACCTCATCCACCCTATGCTCCAGACTTTGACTTGCTTTGGCATCATCTCGGGCTTCTGCATCAGGTCTCATTCCTGTCCTCCTGGGTCTGAGTGTGTGGTCATCCCCAAGCCAGCCTCCTTCCCTGAACTCCTTCTCAGTCTTGTGATGGTTTCCTCAAAGCTCCTGTGGTCTGCCAAGCTGAGCACCGACCCCCTTCTCTTGGAAGATCCCTTGGCTCCCACACACCCAGTGTTACTAAATTGAGGGCTCTTAACCTCTGACCTTTTCCAGCTGGAGCCTTTCAACCTAACTGATGCCTTCTAAATGTGTTTGCATGCCTATTGGGTGTCTTCTTATTATCTCCTCCGTTTAATCAGTCGTGAGGTTTTGGCTGTTTCTTCTTGCTTTTTCTCAGCCTACATAGTGACTTCAGCATTAACATATTTATGAGATTCTGCATGCACCAGATCTGAGAACCCAACACAGTAACTTTCCTTCTGTAGATTGTCCTTCTTGCCCCAGGGCAGTGTGGATGAGCCCATCTGTTTGCATTGAGAATACTGGTTATGTTCCGGTGAAACTATTTGGGAAATCATCATTTCAGGCAAGACTCTGCCCTCCATATCCTCTTTCAACAAAGTGATTAAAACACTGACAGTAAAATGATGAGCTGTCAGGTTCACAGAGATGTTAGGTAGAAGAGATGGAGTTACGGAACCCTAAGGCATAGATTTTCCTTTTCTTTCACCCTTCCCTTCCCTTCCCCCCCCTACCCTACCCTTCCCTCCCCTCCCTTCCTCCTTTCCTCCCTTCCTTCCTCTTTTGGATTCTGTGGCATCACTGCTATCTTGTGGAAAATTTTCTTGCAGGAAGTTGTTCAGCTGTGAGTCAGTTTCTTTGCCCGAGAACATTGTCTGGGCAGTAAGAGAGCTAATTATTTTTCCTTCTACCTCCCTTGTTATTATTATCTTTTTCTTTCTAAAGGGAAATTATGGCCAAACTCTCTGATCTGTGGATTCGATTTTGGGTTTATGATCAGCTGAAGAAAGCTGTCTTGCCTAGGAGGGAAAAGCATGGGAGGGGAGGGGAGGGAGTGGATTTTGGTTGGGAAGCAGTACCCACCTGCTGACCACAGGGGCTCTAGGTAGCTCTTCACCTCTCAGTGTTGGGGTTGTTGGCCAACTTCAAATATATGGGCTTTCTCTGTCTTGTTTCTGTGCTTCTTGATGCAGTAATGAATATGGACTGTATTTCAGAAAGCCTGTATTTCTGTAGTATAATTGGACTTTTATATACATTGTATAATGTATTTATATGTATTTATATACATACATGTATATATGTATAATGTATTTTTATAGTATAATTGTATTAAAAAATATTTATTACACTTTAATTTTAGCTCACAATTTTTCTAATAGGAATGCTGATTTCAGAAACATCAAGGATCCTGTCTTCAGGGTCTGGTCTCTCATATTCTCCCTGTGGAGATAAGTCAGTGAGTCACATACACCCTGGAAAAAAAAAAGAAGTGAAAATTAGATACTGTAAATCTCATAGAGTCCAGAGATTTCCCATACTGTGTGCTTCTGCTTGCCCTTCATTTATACTGGACTTCTTTGAAATGACCCTGCTGTTAACCTTCCAAATCAAATTTTCTTTCAGATTTTTTTTCTTATATCATGCAATCATTCTTCTAGGATTCACTGAAAAACTTAATACTTCTATGAAGATGATTCTTCAGGGCGCCTGGGTGGCTCAGTGGGTTAAAGCCTCTGCCTTCCGCTCAGGTCATGATCCCAGGGTCCTGGGATCGAGCCCTGCATCGGGCTCTCTGCTCAGCGGGGAGCCTGCTTCCTCCTCTCTCTCTCTGCCTGCCTCTCTGCCTACTTGTGATCTCTGTTTGTCAAATAAATAAATAAAATCTTTAAAAAAAAAGAAAGAAAATGATTCTTCGATGAAAATTGTACTTCTATTTAAAAAAAGAAAACCTTGTATCACATGATGAAAACTATATAATCCACGGTTGTCCTTTCTGGCCACCATTTAAAGTTTCCTTTGGTAAAGTAACCTGGTAACCTATCCTTAGGATAGGTTCTCTAGTACATTAATTCTCTACAAAACTGTCTCCCTAGTATGTGACTTCTTTTTTTGTCTTTGTATTAATAAAATTTGCATATTTATATTTCATTATAACATAGTTCAAGTAATTTTTTTAAAAGATTTTATTTATTTATTTGACAGAGATCACAAGTAGGCAGAGAGGCCGGCAGAGAGAGAGGGAGTAAGCAGGCTCCCCGTCGAGCAGAGAGCCCGATGCAGGGTTTGATCCCAGGACCCCAGGATCATGACCCGAGCGGAAGGCAGAGGCTTTAACCCACTGAGCCACCCAGGTGCCCCAGTTCAAGTAATTTTTTTTTAAAGATTTTATTTATTTATTAGAGAGAGAGATCACAAGTAGGCAGAGAGGTAGGCAGAGAGAGGGAGGGAAGCAGGCTCCCCGCTCCCCACTGAGCAGAGAGCCCAATGTGGGGCTAGATCCTAGGACCCTGAGATTATGACCTGAACTGCAGGCAGAGGCTTAACCCACTGAGCCACCCAGGTGTCCCCCGCAGTTCAAGTAATTTTTAAAAGGATTTCTGACTTACACAATATGATAGGATGTTATAAAAGAAAGATAATTAAGACAAAGTAGAAATAGATTTGTAAGATAGTAGTACAATTCTGGAAAATAAATAAGAGAAAGTAGCTTGTTTTTGATGAGGTGACAAGACTCCTGAGTATACTGATGGTAATGTAGCAACATACTTGTATCTTCATTTTGTAGTGAAGTTGTGTTCCTCTGTACAAAATCTTTCTGCTGGGATGATTTCAGATTAGCTTTAAAATTATTTCCATAAAAATTTATAGAAATATACTGAGAAAAGATTTCTCTATTATTTATTTTACAAACAAGCTTTAATTGTATATAATAGCCTACTGGTTTGAAGTTGATAATAATTTATATATACCTGGGATGAATTATGGCATATATGCAAAGTACTTATATAGTATAAACATGATATATAATTTAAACTATTTTAAGAAGACTTTTTTTTTTAAAAGATTTTATTTATTTGAGAGAGAGTGAGAGCATGAATGGGGATAGGGGTGGGGAGAGTGGTGGGTGGGGAAAGGGTAGAGACAGAGAGAGAAGCAGCATGGAGCCCAGACATGGGCTTGATCCCAGACCCCAGGATCATGACCTGACCCAAAGGCAGACACTTAACTGACTGAGCCAGCCAGGCACCCCTAAAAGACTTACTTTAAATACATTAAAATAATCAATTAGCAAATATATTTGTGCAGTGTTCATTAATATAGTTTATGCTAATAATTATACTTCAATAAATCAAATATTTTCTAAGTCCTGTCACGTGCAAAGTACTGTGGCAAGTAAAAAGAAACATTATTTAGCTGGGGAAGCTATTTAATAATTATTAAATTTAAGTAACAGAAAAAAAATTAAAAAAATTACAGTCGATGGGAGCATAGCCAAATGAGATCAGCAGATAGAAAGAGCATTGTGTGTTGAATGGTACCAAATGGGTTTATTAGGGAAACATTTGAACCTATTCATAAAGATCATAAATGTGGTAGATGGGATGGACATAGCATGCTAACTAGCTTGGTAGTCTGTGAATAGAATCTTTTAGCCTGGGAATCAAGATTCCTGTGGGAGAATCTTGTACGTTGTGGAGAACTTGGAATGTAAAGGTAATAAATTTGAGTACTGAAAAGTCATTGAGGGTTACAGTGGTCATTTCTTATCAGGTTTATCTACTTCCAGTCAAAGTACATTTATTAAGCATTGGCTCTTCGTAAGAGGTACTGTGCTAAGTGTTTTAAGAAAGTAAAAAAAAATGAACAATTATGACTTCTGTCCTTAAGCAGTTTATAGTCTGTTATACAGGAGAAAATACATGTACACAAATG
The DNA here is from genome assembly GCA_004024625.1 of Mellivora capensis. NCBI lineage: Eukaryota > Metazoa > Chordata > Mammalia > Carnivora > Mustelidae > Mellivora > Mellivora capensis. Next base: position 126,057 of record PISX010001989.1, on the reverse strand, counting down.
GCTATTGATTAAGCCAGAATATGACAGGGGCTATAAGTAAGAGAAGTGTGTACCAAGTATGAAGATAAAACAGGGGAAGAGAAATTACTTCTAGCTGGGAGGATTAAGGAATATTTGGGGAGAGGGAAGGCATTTCAGTTGATCCTTGTAAAATGGACATCTTCTTCCCTCTATGAGGAGAATATGCTTTTTAAATAGGAAAACCAAGGGCATAAGAGTAGGAAATTGCAGAACAAATTAAGGACTAGAAAATAGTTTAGCTTGTATATAATCCAAAGTGTATAGGGAGGAGTGAGAGGTAAGGGCAGAAATGTGGAATGAGACCTAGACATGGAAGAGCTTTAATGCCAAGCTGAGAAGCTTGTACTTTATTTTGTTGAGGGATTCCCTATGTTGCTTTTTTTAAAAAAAAAAAATGCTTTCATACTGTTTACTTATGCAGCATCTTCATTAATAGCCTGTTTTATTTCTCAACCAGGTTGGGGAGAGGGTGGAGCTTAAAAAAGATCTTCCCTGAAGTACTTCCAGGGGTTCATGTTCTGGTGGTTGATACATATGGTGATAAGAACTGTACCCTGAGGGAATTACAAGGAAAGGTGAACAATATGTGGGTTGAATCAGAAGGAGGAAGTTATAGGAGGAAAGAACAGTTGGGAGCTGTCACTATAGTATGGGTAGGTCTGTGAGAGTCAGATCTAGTAAGTTCTATTCTCCCCCAGCTTTACTGACATATACTTGACATACAGCATTGTGTAAGTTTAAAGTGATTTGATATATGTATATATTGCAAAATGATTATTACAGTAAGGTTAGTTAACACATCCACACCTCGCATAGTTAGTGCTAAGTTCATAATTAGCCTCTTATCAGTCTGCACTTTCTGAATGAGTGATGGGAATGTTAAATGGGAGACAGGTTTTAGACTTCTTACCAGGGTATAATGATAGTATTCAACAGCTGACTAGAAGTGGGGATCAAAGTTAAGGAGGAAATAAGGATAATTTCATGATTGAAGTCTTTGTTAACCAAAGGACAGTATCTTTCTTAAAAAGATGCAAAACATGGAGAAAGCAGAATAGGAAGAGTTGTTCTGGTTGCCTGCAATCTAGTGTATCTGGATCTAGGATTTCAAGAGGGCAAGCCAAGCATATTTATTTACCTGCCCTCCGTCTCTACTTCCATTGAGATCACAGCAAAGTGGTCAGGCTAGAAACTCATAACCACCAGGAGAAAGGGAGGCAGAGATCATAAGAAGATGAGAGTTTAACAAATTTCTGGAAGATAGAACACGGAGAACTGAAGAAGGAGACAGTATGGAGGAAACAGCTGACTGGTGGGCATATAGGAAGTGAAAAAGATGTTTGGGCTCCAGCTGGCCATCATGGACTGCAGAAAACTAAAGTGATGGTTTGAAGGTTGGTCAATGTAATGCAGAAGGTGCAGCCTCCCCTACCTCCATATGTACAGCTGCTGGGAGGCCTGAGGGCTGCGCGGCAGCTAGACCTGCTGGTGGATCTTCTCTGGCTGAAAGTAGTCCAAGTACCCCAATAATTTTCCCCCCATACATTTGATGACATCAAAGAGTTTGGCAAGTAGTGCTCTGCAGAAGATTGGGAGAAAACTGAGCCTTCTACCACTGTCCTCACTCTAATTCCTTCCTGTGCACTCAACATTTAAAAACCTTCCATCCCATGATCACCGAATTTGTGGTCATTCTTCCCACTCAGGGGAAGACATACCTAAAAATAGTACAGAGACAATCTCAATCGGTTATCTAGAAAGATATCCCAGACCTTTGTTCTTAAATATGAATGAACATCCAAGATACCAGATAGTAGAGGAAAAGTAGTGGTTTTGAAAAAAAATCAAGATAAGATAAGCAAATATTTATAAAAATATGTGTTAAATACATATATATAACAATAGATATTGGCCCTGGAGGAAGTAAAGGTAATTTAGGGAACAAAAGAGAACTTTTTTTTTTAAATCAAAGTCTAGTTGACATACAATATGTATTATTTTCAGGTGTGCAAGATAGTGAATCAACATTTATGTACATTACAAAGCGATCACCATGATAGATTTGGCTACCATCTGTTACCATACATAGTTATTACAGTTTTAACTACATTCCCTATGCTGTATATTGCATTCCTGTGTCATTTATTCTATAACTGAAAGTTTATACCTTTAAATCTCCTTCCCCTATTTGCCCAATCTCCCACCCCCTAGAAGAGAACTTGCAAAAATTTTATTCTATCAATATTGGCAGACTTTGAGAAGATACTACATCCATAAAACAAAAACAAGATTCCTTGAAAAAAGAAGCAAAATGAGAAATGAGTCTTACAAATTCCAAATGATTGCTGAAAAGTAAAACTCCAAGAACATAAAGCAAAAACAGAGTCACCAAAATATGAAAGACAAGATATGATAAATCTTTAAGATCTAAAATCAGATTAGTAGGAATCCCAGAAATGGAAAGCAGAGGAAAGAGAGAGGAAGAAATGAACAAAAGAATAAAAGAAAAATTCCCAGAGCTGAACATCAGATTAAGAGAATTCATCAAGGGCTTCAAAAGATGACTAAAAATACCCACATAGGCATGTTCTTATGAAATTTTAGAACATTTGGGATATTGATAAGATCTTATGAAGTGTTACCAAAAAAAAAAAAAAACTCACCTCAAAAGGATGGAGAATTAGACTGGTTTCAGGCATCTGCTCATAGGGGTTGTTTGAATATAATAGAGAAATGCTTTCAAAATTCTGAGGAAAAGTTATTTTGACAGAACAGTTTCATAGCCAATCTATGAATCAAGTATTAGGGTAGAAGAAAGACATTTTTAGGCATGGAAGAATTCAGAAAATTTGCATACCATGTATATGCTTTTTGAAGACATTTCTGTGAAAGCAAAATGAGGGAGAGAGTAGAGAAAGAAGGCATGTTACCTCACCCAGACGTTCAGTGTAGGAGAGTCTAGGAGGAGGCCTCCAGGTCATCAGTCCAGGTCTGTAGAAGGAAGTATCTCTTGGGAAAAGTAGATTTTGTTACATGGGTTAAGGGTAAATTTCAGGATTTGGTAGAAGCATATATATCTTCTATTTACAAGGAGGAAATAAGACAAACATGTCCTCTTTCTGTCCTCCAAATCAAACACAAAAAGTACAAGAAAGTCATGTTACAAATATGAAGCAAAACGAAATGTAACAGGATTTGGATCAATGAAGGCCATGTCATAATCCATTTGAGGGTGAGGCGGACTGCTATCTTTGGAGTCACCCAACATAGTGACATAGGACTTGCTGAGAAGTAAAGATAAGCTAATGTATTTCTTGGCTTTGCAGTAAATAATATTTAGGTAGTTAAAATGACATAAGTACTGTTTGTATTTTTAATTTTTAGAATCTATACCCAAAACATTAAAGACAAGTATGGTTGTACAAAATATAAATCATAAAAGTAAAGGTTTAGGTAACAGGATTTAGAAGAGAAAGAGGAGGGAGAAGTGAAGGAAAGAGAAGGGGCTAATATCTTCATTATCTGACCAAGTGAGAAGAAATCACTAAATCATGTCAGAAGTTGGAAAATTGACAAACAAGTTTAAAAATCTTTAAAATTTCAAATGTGACCAGGAGAGTAATTAATAATGAGAGTAACAATAGCAGTAGCATGTAGGGAGGATGGGAGAGGGATGAAAAAAGTGAGCTAAGTGCTTATTTTTCATAAGCTTATCTTTGATAAGTTAAAAAAAGAGGTAAACAACAGAGGAAATCAGAATGGTAAGGAGTGCTTACCTCTGAGGGACACATGGTGTGGGAAATTTATTTTGGTTAAAATAAATGCAGTTTAGTAAAAGTAAACACCTAAAAACCTAAAGAAAGGAAATACCAGGCATATCCAATGGTAGTCAGGTCTGAAAATTTTCTTATAGAAAAAAAAAATAGGTACATTTATTTACATGACTGAAATTAGCTTGGTTAGTTGGCAAAAACAAACAAACAAACAAACAAACCAGGAAGCAGACAAAAAGTTTAGTAAATAAAATCCAGAGGGTAAGTTTAAGAATCAGAAGACTGAGTTAGAGTGTGTATAAAAGCTAAATTTCAGGGTGCCTGGGTGGCTCAGTGGGTTAAAGCCTCTGCCTTCTGCTCAGGTCATGATCCCAGGGTCCTGGGATCGAGCCCTACATCCGGCTCTCTGCTCAGTGGGGGCCTGCTTCCTCCTCTCTCTCCACCTATCTCTCTACTTGTGATCTCTCTGTCAAATAAATAAATAAAGTCCTTAAAACAAAACAAAACAAAACAAAAAACAGCTACATTTCAAGAGAAGGACATTTTCAGGTAGTTTCCTGCTTTAGGATGTTATTAAATTTTTGGTAGTTTCTTAAGGATGTGGTAACTCCTGGTTTAAAGACTTTAATTTTTTTTTAATTTTCCTGATTATAAAAAATAATAGGTGTACTTGTAAAAAATTAGAAAATATTGAAAATATTGAAAAATATAGAGAAACTCCAACCTAATTAGTACGTGGCAACTTACCATCCCACTATTTTTCTTTTTTAAGATTTTATTTATTTTAGAGAGAGAGAGCGTGTGAGAGAACATGCTCCTGAGCACGGGAAGAACAGAGAGGGAGAGAATCCTAAGCAGACTCAACCTTGAGTATAGAGCCTGCCTTGGGCCCAGTCCCACGACCCTGAGATCATGACCTGAGCTGAAACCAAGAGTCACACACCTAACTGACTGAGCCACCCAGGTGCCCCACCACCCCAGTATTTTCACTTTATTCCTAGAGCTGCCAAAGAAAACTCCCATCTCTACCCATACCACCAGGTAAAAATCACTTACTAGCAACAGGATAAAAATCAGTAGTCAAGAGGGGAAAAGTAGCTTAGCTTAGCTTGCTGATTATATCCCTGAGCCACTATCCAAACTTCTGGATGTGGAAAAAACCTCCTCCCTTCCACTTCTGTGACTCTGGCTGTAGACTTAGGTGCTACTCTCTCAGTGGTGGCCGAGAGCATGCAAGGAGTGAGAATGAAACGCTCCTCAAAATTTAGTGTGTGTAAGAGTCATCAGAAGTGTTCAAAAAGTGCTGATTTCCATAGCTTCAACTGGTCAGAGTGGAGCCTAGAAATCTGAATTTTTAATCAAGGACTCTAAGACTTTTATACTTGATACTTGAGTGTAGCTTATGGGCCAGGAGCAGCATAGACAACACCTAGGAGCTTATTAGAAATGAAGACTCTTGAGTTCATTTCAGACTTTCCAGGTCTGAATATACATAGAAATAAGATCTGCAGGTGATTCAAGAAGCACTGGGCTAGGAAATCTTATCATTGTTCTGGGGGACCATTTTTTTTTTCTTTTTTTGGTAAAACACCATCCAACCACTCTTAATTAAAAGCAGTCCATTCAGAGCCAGTGGCAGTAGCTTCCCACCCCCATCTCTTTTCCTTTCTTTTCTTCCTCTTTGGGGCTTTAATCTTTTCCCTGAGGTTCAGGAGTTTCATTTGTGTCCCAGTCAAAGGAAGGAAGTCTTGCAGGACAGTGGTTAAGCTAGGAGGAGTGAAGATGGATCTTCAGAGAGAGAGCAGCTGCCAGGGACCTGAGGGATCCTTTGCAGCTGGGTCCTCCCTTGTTCACTGCTGAGGAATATATTAGATACTGGTCAGAGTCAGCGAGATCTGTGGCATTTTGTGGTATTTTTGTGTTGCATGCAACAAGCAAACCAATTAGGTAAATTAGGACTTATTCTTAAGTCTCAGCCCCATGAGAAAACAAGCTGGAAACAAACACCATTCAAGTTCACAGTTGAGTGATTTTTGGTAGTTGATGTACCCTAAGATATCAGAGACTTGACCTCTAGGACACACTGATTATTATGGGATAGGTTCATTCAGGCAAGAAAATGTTTAAGTGGGACTCATATTTTTGAAACTCTACTATAGAAACCCTTTGATCTAGTTTTTTTTGGGGGAGGGGTGGAAGTGAAAATTTAAAATTGTGTTTTCTTTCCATATTTTATTTACTTTGAAATGTTATTGAAAACAGTCTGGGGTGTGTGTGTCAAAGTTGTATTTTATTCACTGTTGTCTGTCTTGTCTCTTGCCCGTGGGCAAGAGTATATGGGGTTCATCCTTCCCAACAATATGAGATTTCCCCTTATTCTTAAAGCATTCTTCCTCAGAATGTACTGTAGACATTATTGTAACATATGATGATTCAGTTGCTTAGCACACAGTTCATTCCCTGGCCGCTCTGGATCTGGGTACTTTGTGCTTGTTTTGGGTTGGAGCCAAGTCTGAGCCACGTCCGTCTGCACGGCCTGGCCGGCTGTGCTCCGACTCCGGTCAGCCCTAGCTGTTATTCTCCTAGTCATCTTTTTATCTTCCTGAGTAATCTTGGGCTTAATTTGGTTCCTGCCTTTAATACTCCCATCTGGCGTCTTTCTTTCTCTTTTCTTAAAGATCTGTCTGAAACCTATATAGTCGTCCTCATGACCAGCTGGTTTTTTAGAGTAATGCTCCTCTTCTTGTGTGGAACCGGAGTCTGTGATCCAATTTCTTATACAGAACACAGAAGATATCAGCTATGAGTTTATTTAACTCTTTAGATGCTGCAAGAATGTTTAGGTCATTTTCTTCTTTGGTCTTTCTGGTTTGTACCTGTTCAAAGAAGTTACTTGGGGGAACAGAGAGTTTGTCATCAGAAAAAAGATCTCCTCAAAAAAATCTCCTGTCTCTAAAGAGAGGCACTCTGTTCAAAGTGATACAAAGTGTACAAAGTGTACAAAGTGTAGGCACTCTGTTCAAAGTGATACAGATAAAAGTAAGATGCATTAAAAAAAAAGTAAGGTGCATTATTTAAATTAACTGTTAGATTACTTTTCTGGAAAAAGTTTCTCTTTTTTGCACCCATGCTTTTGTTTGTAAGCATCTCCTCTTGATTTTTTTTTTTATCATTCATCTTGATACAGTTGCTGAGAGATTAAGAGATCACAATTACAGGTAACAGGTTTTGCCTTTTCTTTACTTGATTTTAATATCAGTGACTAAATTTATCAACCCCAGTTGCTTGCTTTAAAACATAGTGGCACATAACAGGGGCACTTGGAAAATTTTGATACGGTGAACATGTACTTTATGTTGTTTGTGTTGATGGTTACTGAACTATATGCATTTGTCAAAACTCATCAGATTGTACACTTAAAAACTTGTGAATTTTATTGTATACAAATACCTCAGGAAAGGTGATTAAAAAGAATTACAGTGCGAAGTAAAAATTACTCACATCTGAGATTTTCCTGTAACAAACATTGTTATCCTTTAGACCACCAAAATTATCTTCTTCCTTTTGTTCCTTAGCTATTGTCTAAAGTTAGGTTGCTAAAACAGAATATCATAGGCTGGGTGGTTTATAATAAAGACAGAAATTGGTACCGAGAAAAGTTGGGGTTGCTATATCAAATACCTAAAAATGTGGAAGCTGCTTTGGAGCTGGGGGCTGGGTGGAGTTTGAGGCACATGCTGGAAAGCTCAGATGGACATGGATGGACCTTTAAAAGTGATTCTGCAGAGGGTTCCAAAGAAAAGGGGAGAGCTGTACAGCAAGCCTCAATTTTCTTAGAGGCTCCCTAAGTAATCCTGAGCAGCATGGAGGTGGAAGAATGGATGGTAAAGGCTCTTCTGCTGAGGTCTCAGATGGAAGCGAGAAGCATGTAATTAGGCAGTGGAGGAAAGGCCATCCTTCTTATCGGGTGGCAAAGAATTTGGCTGAATTGTATTTACCTTTTGGTGTTTTGTGGAAGGTAGATCTTGCAAACGAGGAAGTTGGATCTTTAGTGGAAGACATTTCTAAGCAAAGGGTTGAAAGAGTGGCTTGGCTTCTCTTGACTGCTTCTAGTAAAATTCTAGAAGCGAGAAATGACTTAAAGATGGACAGATTAAGCAAAAAGAAAAGAGAACATAAAGACTTGAAAAAATTATAGCCTATCCATATTGCAAAAAAGCAAGAACACTAAGGGTTTGACCAAGTTGACCATTTGATGAGGGGATTAGTATGGATAAGCCCCGCAAGAGAAGCCAGGAGATAAGCTCCCAGGCAGTGGAACAACAAATGACCCTGAAGTCATTCAGAGATAGTCAGAGCTGCCACTCCCATCATAGGCCTAGAGTGCAAAGACAAGGGATTGGGGCTAGGGCTGGTTGTGGGCAGGATAGTTTCAAAGGAGGGGCTTGTGGCACCTGCAGAACTCAGCGTGTGGTGAGATTTCTGTGGAGGCAGTCTGATCCATGCCAAGGCTCTGCCCTACCGCACACACGGGATCTGGGGTCAGGTCTGGGTCTGGCTGACAAGACAGTGGGCATGTTCGTCATGAATGGGCACTTGGAGAGGGGTGTCTGGTGCCCAATTCTGCATGTTGATTGTTATTTATTAGTACTAGTGAAGTTGTGTATTAGATTATTTAAAATTTTGAAAAGCATAACAGTTAGAAATACTTATTATTTTATTCCAAATTTTGCAGGTAGAGGAGCTCTCAACTTCATCAATTCAGCATCAGAGAATTCATTTTAAAGGTAAAACTAACATGATGATAGATGATATTGTATATTCTTAGTTTTTTTATTGAACTTGAATAATTCACAGACGTTTGACTGAAAACTTGCGCATGCTGGTGGTTGGAATCCAATTTTCAGTAAGTCACTTGTTCATTGCCAAGGTTAACAGTTTCTAAGCTACAGAGAGATGAGGACAGCATTTGTAGTCAATAAATTACCATTCTCCCCTTTTTGAAAAACACCATTCTAGGTTTCTATATTTCATTTATTAGCTCTGTGGGTGCTGCTGCCTGCTATTTTATAGCTAGATTACTTTTTATTGTGGCCAACACCAAATATACTTATCTTAGTATAGAAGTTTTTAGGATTTTCTTTTTAATATTGAAATTTGGAGTGCTGAGCAGTTATTTACTGACCAAAATTAATGAGAAGTAGAAAGCAGTGTGGTTAAGCACGTTTGGTCAGATCATACTTCAGTTTCTAGTTGTGTAGCATAGGGCATATGATTTAACATTGGTGAGCTCAATTTGTTAATCTTTAAAGTGAGGCAATACTTGCTACTTCATAAAATTGTAGTAATTCAGTGAGATAGGAGACATAAGGTGCTTCACACAGCACCTGCTAGGTTGTAAGCACTCATAAAAAGCTAGTTCCTGTTGTTGTTAATGATGACGTTGGACGTGTTTTAGCCACCAGCATCCACTCTTTCTCTTTTGGTAGCTCTATCCCAATTGTCTTATGGCAAAAAAATTCTCTGCTATTGCGGGCAATCTTATTGGCATCATGATCTAAGGCGATTTGACATTGCCTAGCTGAGGGGTCAGTGTCTGTCCTGAAATAGTTTAGAGTTTCTCCTTTGGAACCTTGCTCCCTGATGGGGGGGAGATGCAGGAACAGAGGGTGACCTAACTAGTGCCTGGGGCCGACTTGTCCTTGTGGTGGCTCCCATAGGAAAGGAAAGCTCCGGAGGCGCTCTGGGCTTTAGCCAGCATGAGCCTGGTTCATCAGGCCTTTGGTTCTCTGAGCCACACCCCATCCCCGTCTTTGCAATAAATTATCATTTGTTAAAGTTACTCAGAGTAGTGTTTCATTTTTTACAACCAAAGAATGCAAAATAATATTAATTACATAAATATGATTAGAGCCAATTTTTCAAGGCTAGAAAAATTCCTTTTTGGCTCTCCTATTATGTCATTCTGCCTATTCTAGGGATCAGTGAGCCACAGTTATTTAGAGGACTTCCCTTGTGGTAAGATCCTCACTGGTCTTCACTATTGTACCCTAGTAGAGGACTCCACGCTCTGTAAACATTTGCTGAATTAATGGAGGCATGTTCCAGCCTGTTTACATCATTTTCGGGTACAATCGTATTTTAATTCTTTTATGGGAAATAGGCCTTTATTATATATAGCTTTGACTGAGTATAGAATGAAGTATTATGCTAGTACTGTAAGAGTATTGTTCCACTAATCCTCACAGTGATTTCAAGAGGTGGGTGTTTTTCATTTCCATTTTAGGTTAGTAAACTGTCAGATAAGTTCAGAAAACTGCCTAAGGTCACACACTTGGTAAGAGACAGAGCCAGGGTTTGACAGAGTCAGCTCTACCTAACTTCCAAATGATGTGTTTTTCAGTGGACTATGGAAACATCTAAATTATCTCCTTTATTTCATGTTCTTTCATTCCCTGTTCTTTTCATTCACATAGTTGTCTGGCATCCTATTTTTGTGCATTTCCTTTGTAATACAAGGAATGCTCTTAATGATTATCAAGTAATGAAACTAACATCTAAACCAGTATGTTCAAGCTTGCAAGTCTACATGAGTGTTGTCCCTTTCAAAGTGTTGATCTTGGGAAGCTATGCCTTCTGTTAGCATATTGTCTGCATGTCTGAGTCCTGTTCTCTTGGATGTCCTTAATGCAGCAACTCGTTTTCCTTTGAGAAAGGATTTGATCCTTAAAACAGCCAAGCCATTTATAGGTCAGTCTGGTTAAAAAGATGGACAGTCATGTTGAGAGGGACCGTTTTTAGTGAAAAATGAGAAGAGTGTAGGTATCAAGATTGGTACAGTTGTGGCTTTTAACTGTCCTGAAGACTCCTCTCCAGGTGGGATCCCTGAACTCTTTTGTTTCGTCCAACAAATGTTGAGACCTGTGTCAATCACTGAATGTATATGGCAACCCACAAGACAGACACGAGTCTGGTTCTCATGAGACTCACAGCCTTGCAGTGAGGACAGATGTAACAAACTGGATTTTTATTACATTTGTGAGACGTGCACTACTGTGTAGGAAGAATCCAGGCTGGGGAGTAAATTACCAAGTAGTGGGTGAAGAGAGCACAAGGCGTGGTTTTTCAGCCTCTACACCACAGATTTTTTGAATTAGATAATTCTTTGTTGTGGGGCTGTCCTGTGCATTAGAAGATATTTGGTAGCATCCCTGGTCTCTACTGACTGGTTTCCAGTAGCATCCTCTCTAGCTGGGAGAGCCATCATTGTCTCCAGGCATTGCTAACTGCTCATGGGGGGCAAAATCACCTGAGTGAGAGTCACTGGTAGAGGTGAAAAAGAAACGTCTGTGTTCCATGCAGAAGGAACGATATGTGCAAAGCCCCAAAATAGGAAGGAGGAAAGGAAGCATTAAAGAAAGAATACTGAAAGAATGGTGGTGAATTATTGGGGAGACAGTCATAATGTTAGAATGGTTTGTGGTCTCCCATAGTGTAGTCATCCCTGACCTAGTCATTTCCTACTTGGTACACCTCATACTTAGTCCCTGTCCTCATCTTCTTTCTCTTACTTCTTTCTTTCCTACTCTTGTATTCCTTCTTCCCCAGGTTTTTATAGAAGCCGCTAGTCTCTTTGTCGCCTAAGCCAGGTCAGTCACCTTAGTGCCAGGTCATTTTGAACTCAGAAACTGAATGTCCAGGTAAATTTCTCTGTAGCAGTCTCTTCCTCCACGAGTTGGTGATCTTCTCATATTAAACTGAGCATGAGTGGGTTAATTACAATTAAAACAAAAGTGTAATAATAACCTGAAAAAAATTCCTTTAGTTGGGAGGAGGGAGTTAAACTAGAGGTCATGACAAGGGGCAGGGGCTGGCTGGCCTGTGCATTGCAGGGTGTTTCTTTTAGCAGCATCTCGGTCTCTACCTGCTAGATGCCAGTGGAAATGCCAAGGGTATTTACAAATTTTAACACAACAAAAAACCTTTTTGTGGTTGTTTAATGGGGAAAACAGCCACCTTTGCAAGACTTTCTGGTTATAGTAAAGGAAACAGAAGGAAACAGGCAGCATGGACATGGTGAAAATCATGTAAGTTACAGGTTGGAGCTGATCCTCAGGGCTTAAAGGAGGGGCCTAGGTAGCCAGAGCCTTCAGGCACTGCTTTTATTGGGAGCGTTGTCAGCTGACCCAAGGGAGCAGTACAAATATGGCCATTATCTCTGAGATCCATGTTGTGAAAAAAGTTAGAAAACAATGCTAGATAACCAAACTTGCTAGAATACTATAAAACAAACAAACAACAACAACAACAGTACAAATTGATCATGGATGAGTGGCCTCTTTTATTTGTAAAATGTTTGCAATTCAGGACCATAATTTAGCAGCTCTTCTCAAATATAGTTATTCATATCCTAAGTCCTGTCCATAATGATAACAATTTGGTTGCTTGCTCTTACTGCAGTTAGCAGTGCTGTTAGCAAACTGGGGTTCAGGCAGCCCATTGCTCTTTGTCCCTGGAAACTACTTTGGCACTCTCAACTGAATGGCAGCATTCCTTTCAGTGGAAAAATCATCCCCTACAGCTTTCTGCCTTCCTCCAGGGGCTGATTCTAAGCCTCTGCCAGTTCATTTTGTTCCTTTATGAGCCCCACAGGGTGTGAATGTCCCTGTTTGAAGCCTGTCATCCTCACCAGACTGTAAGGTGGGAGCACGGCACCTGTTTATTCACATAGCATCCCTGCTGCTCAACAGGTATGTACTAAGTTCCTTGTAAATATTTGTTGAGTTAAGACAGTAATTGATTTGGGAAAGTGGAGGAACCCAAGGGGAAAAGACTCTGTAAAGAGGAAGCAGGGAGATGAGAAGAATTAGGTTTTTTTTTTTTAACCAGACATTGGATGGATCTTGGCCATTTTTACTTACCCCCTTAAAGGTTTAGTTGACTTTAGCTCATATCTGGGTGAGACAGAAATTAGATGTGATAAGAATTTGGTTATAGTTTATGAAAATTAAAAAAATAACTTTGCTACCTAAAAACTTTTCTTAATTAATTAATTAGTTGATTTTTGAAGATACAGTGTGAGAACTTGTAGTTCCTGGCCTGACATCTTTTATCAATGTTTTCATACCTAGTTGGCTTTGCATGTGAAACAGTTAAGGAAGGTTGGGTCGCTCAGAATAAGATAAGGGAACTTTCTGTATTTTAGTTAGCCTGAGCTGGTAATGAGCCTTAACTCTTAGGGTGAAACTTGCCTCCCACCCCTCATGAGAGGGGGCTGGGAGTGGGGGACTGGCTGCTTCCTTGTCCTCTGCCTAACTCACCTTAGTGCCTTAACCGGTTTTCTTCTCTTCATGTCTCATTGCCTTTCCATACTCCATTTCAAAACATGTCTGAGACAACAGAAAATATTTGGGGGGCATCCTGTTTAGGGCCAGGCCAATATTAAAAAACAGGTTACCTTTAACTGTTGCAACTTTGCATTTTGTGGGCATCGAAGGTTAACTTAGAAGTCATGACTGTGAAGTCAGAAGCTTTCCCACAGGAATGAATATAGGTTGTACTGAGGGAAATGTTTCTCTAAAACAAAATCACAAGTCCCTGGTGGTTAGGGAATCATTCCCAATTAAGATTCATGAGCAAAACCCTCTACGCTGAGTATAGTTGGACAGGATTTCAATTTAATTCAACAACCACTTGGTGAGTAAGACCTGCATTTCTGTCTGCTCTGTCCCATATATAAGAATTGCTCTCCATTACATGGTGAGGTAATGTGAAGTATAGAGAAATTGTTTCTGACAAACATTTCTGTCTGGAAATCGAACCTACTTGACCTAAGTAAGTTCAGTTATTTTCTGAGAGTTCAGTGAGGTCGGAATGAAATTTGTAATTTGAGTTGTGTGTAAAATAGAGAAACAGAGAAATACAACACAGAACATTTTGCCAGTTCTTGCATCCACATTATATTTTCTGTACCTTAGATGATTATACTTTTTATTTTCCCCAAATAAGATTTTAAGCCATTTGCAGGGAGGCACCTGGGTTTAACAAGTGTTCCCAAGCACGTATTGCAGTGTACGGACACAGTAAATACTGACCGACTGAAGGGATGTGTGCATTCCCAAGGGTGCATCCTCAGTGCTTGGTATTTTTCTGCGAGAAGCAAACCTAGTGTTGAAGCATAGTTCCTTTAGGTTGAGATGGTTTCCTGAAAAGTTTCAGCAAAATGACACTGATTAGCTTCCAGACTAATTGCTCTCCACCATCAACCTTGTTTCGTAGGCAGACTGTGCTTCAGGGTGAAATAACATGCATACTGAGGCAGAATTTCCAACATGTGCTCCTAAACCTTCCCCTTGAATTGGGAAATGACCTTTTGGCAAACAAATGTTCTTTCACCTTCACTATTTTAGAAGTTGTTAACACTGGGCGGGCTACATGATTGATGCCGGAGCTTTCCTCTCTTCTGTGGAATAGGTTCTACTCTTTCCCCCATCAGAGCTGTGGGCTTTTTATATTGTTTTCCCTTGATAAGGTGGCTGGGCTACCCATAAATTTGTATTTTTTAATGACCTGGTGGCTGCTGAGTGTTATTCTGCTTTGTAGGCTCTTGGCGTTTCTTCTGCAGCTTACACTTGGCTAAACTTTTTATGAACGTGTCCTACTGTGGGTAATCTATTTGAAAAAAAAAATTAAAGCTGGATTTCTTGCTATGGTTGAGTTTGGTTGTCACAGGCTAGTGAAAATATCTTTGTTGAGTCTGTTAAGGAGAGCAGATCTTTCAAAGTCACTTCTTTCCGTAACCTTTAGTTTTCCAGGTGGAGGACGGAAAGGACAGAAACCTCAGTACCAGTTTTCTTCAGTGACTTTGGATTTGGGAGTGTGAGGGTGGAGAGCAGGGATGGATATTTACTCAAAGCCCACACTTCACAAACTAAGAAAGGGGGAGACTGAGGTACTCTAGGAGAGTGATCAAGAATAAAGACTCCAGGGTGACGGTGACGTACGTATATGACCTTGGGCAAATTACTTACCCTGTCCATGCCTCAGTTTCTTGCCTGTAAGATGGAAATAATAACAGGGCTTCCTTTTTAGGGTTGTTGTGAGGAGCACATGGGCCTGTATCAAAAGTGCTTAGGCCAGAATGCCTGGTATTTCATAGGTGTTAGCTGAATGTTAACCATTACAATGTTTCCCAGCAATTCTGCAATCCTTACAAGCATTAACATTGAACAGTGGTCATTTTGTTATTTTTAAGCAAACTTATTTGGTGTCAAAACTGGACCTAAACTGATATGAGATTATTTCTGTCTTCATTTATGCCATTTAATGTGAATATTTGTAAATTGCTTTGGAAATATGAATGCATTTGACGTGGGGTGCTTCCCAGTCTCCTAGCTAGGTTACACATGTATGGTGTATATACCATATTACATTTATAACATCAGAAAAATTCTGAATTCTGAAACATGTCTGATCTCAAGGGTTTCAGAGAATGGGCTGAATGTGTGCTGAGATAAGACAGTATATTGGCAAAAATATTTGCTGTTTGATCACCCATCCTGCTTCTTCTTGGTTTCATCTCCTGGTATTTTCTTATAGGTATTAAATAAAATATTAATCTCTCAGGCTGTTCACTCACTTATTAAATATGTATTGAAAACCTGCTGTGTGTCAGACAGTCATGGTCCCTTACTTTCAGGGGCTGATTGGCCAGTGGTAGCTGGACTTTATCGAGGACCTACTATGTACAAAGCCCCAATCTAGGCACATTGTGAACAGGGTCTTTGATTTTGCAGAAGAGTCAGTTCTTACAGATGGAGGAACAGAGATTCAGAGATGCTAAGTAACCTGCTTGAATCTGGTGACTGCCTATGCTGGGGCTTTAGCTCTGGTCTGAGTCACCCCATAGCCTCTATTCTTCCCACCTCATTGTGGTATGTTTTCTAAGAGCAAAGGGGCCTAATGAGTCTTAACGAGGGTCTTGATATTTGAATCTCTTCGTCACATGCCATGTTATGTATGGCCTTGTACACAGGAAAGGCCCTGCCCTGGCATGGGCTCACTGGGTGCCATTCCCCTTTACCTTCTAAGGAGCCAGGAGGCACGTGAGTAGCCAGGGGGCAAGGCCTATAAGCAAATACAAATTGTGCAATGGGGTGTGTATGAAATATTGGAAAACTGCAAAGTTTTATTTAAGAACTCTGAAAACTTTTATTTAAGAACACTTTGTAACATTTTAATGGAAATAAAATTTATATACAATAAAAATCAAATATCTTAAGTGTCCAGTTCAGTGGTTTTGGGTAAGCACTATGCATCTGCGTACTTATCACCTTGACTACATTGTCTTCTTTCAGTCAAACCTCACTCCATAGACGCCATTGTTCTGAGTTCTCTCTCCATAGTTAATTTGCTGGTTCTTGAGCTTCATATAAATGGAATCAAACAGGACACACTGTTCTGTGTCTGACTTTTTTGTACAGTGCACTGTTTTTAGGATATATCCACATTGTTGTGTTTATCAGTGGTTCATTCCTTATTACTCTGTGCAGTATTACATTACCTGAATACACTACAATTTATTTTTCCATTCTTTGATTTTTAGACATTGGGGGGCGGGCTTCTTGTTTAGAGTTACCAGATAAAGCCGCCATAAACATTATTGTACAAGTCTTTTGTGGACAGAATTTTTCATCTCTCCCAAGATTTCTAGGATTGGAATTGCTAAGTCACGAGCTATATTTAGTTTAGTATGAAATTGCCAAATAGTTTTCCAAGGTTATTGTATGCATTTCACACTGTGAATGTCTGAGAGTTGTAGTTCTTCCACTTCCTTGCCATCAGGTGTTTTCTCGAGCGCTTACAGTAGGTGTGAAATGGTAGGTCACTGTGGTTTTAAACTATATCGATTTGAGCATTACTGGTGTTGAGTATATTATTACACCCTTGTTGGCCATTTGTATATTTCCTTTGTGAACTTATTGTTGAAGGCTTGGTTCATTTTTAAAAATTGGGCTGTTTGTTTCTTTATTATTGACTTTAGAAGTTCTTCATATACAGATATTCCTCACCTTGCAGTGGGGTTACATTCCAATAAACCATTATAAGTTGAAAATACTTAAATTAAAAATATATTTGCCTAGCCTGCCTTAAATGTGCTCAGAACACTTACTTGACCTACAGTTGGGCAAAATCATCTAACACAAGCCTATTTTATAATACAGTGTTGAATATCTCATGTAATTTATTGAATATTGTACTGAAAGTGAAAAACAGAATGGTTATATGGTACAGAATAGTGGTAAGCGACCGGGTTGTTTATCCTTTTGAGGAGCAGCTGACCGGAACTGTGGCTTGTTGCTGCTGTCCAGAATCATGAGAAAGTATCATACCACATATGGCCAGCCTGGGAAAAGATCAAAATTCTAAATTCAAAGTATGGTTTCTACTGAAAGGATTTTGCTTTTGTGCATGGTAAGGTCAAAAAGTCTTAAGTCGGGACGCCTGGGTGGCTCAGTTGGTTGGACGACTGCCTTCGGCTCAGGTCATGATCCCGGAGACCCGGGATCGAGTCCCGCATCGGGCTCCCAGCTCCACGGGGAGTCTGCTTCTTCGTCTGACCTTCTCCTCACTCATGCTCTCTCACTGCCGCTCTCTCAAATAAATAAATAAAATCTTTAAAAAAAAAAAAAAGTCTTAAGTCAAACCATTGTAAATTGGGCACGGTGTTGAGATACAGGGTTCTTCTTTCTCAGATAAGTGCATGTATAGAAATTTTCTCTTTCCCCTTTGTGTGGAAAACTACAAAATCAGTTCATTAAAAGTAAAATTTCTTGAGGACAGGTGTTCTGGTGTCTGTCTCATGCTGATTGCTGTATTTGTTGTCACGTCTTCCTCTTTCAAATAATGTTGGAAATGTTTGCAGTTGACAAGAGAAGGGACATTTGCAGAATGAAGTTCACATTGCTTGTGGCCCCCAAGTTATTCCCCTTATAGACACTCCTCTGAAGTTATAATGGGAACATGTGATTCACACACCAAAAATTTATTTTACCCTGTTTAGGATCATGCTTATTTAATTAGGGGAAGTAAAAAAAATTACTGAGCAAATTAAAACAACAAAAACTGAAGACTTTTTTTTCCAAAAAAGGAATTTTTATAAATATGTTGTAATTGTTTAAGAGTTTTCTTTTTAAGTATGAAAGAAAGACATATTTCATGCAGAGTGAGTTGGCAAATATTTTAAAGAGCACTGAAAGTTAAACTGGATAGTTAATTTAAAAAGCAAATAAAACAACCCACAGATTTCTGACTTTTAGGATTAATCTCTATTTTACTTTTGTTAGACAAGCCATGCTGTATTTGTTTCTGAGGAGAAATGTGTTAACAATTCAAGAGATAACACAAGTATTGCCTCCTCCCTACGTAACTGAGCAGTATCCTTTAAAAGGCTGAGAGGTAGAACTGTTAATTTCCAACACCAGCTCTGCTGCATGTGCCTCCGTATTTGAACTCTCACCTAATCCAAGAGGATCAAATAAATTAAGATCACAATTAGGGGAAGGAAGCCTGAGTTATAGCCAGGTTTATCTTCTCAAGTATAAATTAGGTGTAACCATAAAGCAACTTTTCCCCATTAGCAAAGTAGTAAAGTTGGATGACTATTCTGAGCTTTTTCTCCCATCCTTTGAGCTTGGTCTCTTCAGGAATAGGGCATGTCTAGTGGTGGGTTTCTACCCATGTTGCTTTCCTAGCTCCTTAGCCATATTCCTGTCTGAGTGAGTTCTTAATTCATGTGTCATGGCTTCTGTTCTGGCCTGAATTGTATCCCCTCAGAAATCATATGTTGAGGGGCCTGGGTGGCTCAGTGGGTTAAGCCTCTGCCTTCGGCTCAAGTCATGATCTTAGGGTCCTGGGATTGAGCCCTGCATTGGGCTCTCTGCTCAACAGGGAGCCTGCTCCCCCTGCCCCTCTCTGCCTGCCTCTCTGCCTACTTGTGATCTCTGTCTGTCAAATAAGTAAATAAAATCTTAAAAAACAAAAAAAAAAGAAATCATATGGTGAAGTCCTAACCCCCAGTACTTCAGACTGTGACTGTACTTGGGATAGGTTTTTCAAGAAGTAATTAAGTTAAAAGGAGATGATTAGGGTGAGCCTGATCCAGAATAACTGGTCTCCTTATTAGAAGAGGAACTTGGAACGCGGGTAGATGCAGAGAGAAGACCATGTGAAAACACATGGAGAAAATGGTCTCATATAAGCCAAAGAGAGAGGCCTAAAAAGAGACGAACCCCATTAACACCTTGATCTCGAACTTCTTGCTCCCAGGACTGTGAGGAAATAAATTTATGTTGTTTAAACCGTTCAACCCGTGGCTCTTTGTTATGACAGCCCTAACAAACAAATCAAGCCTCTAATGGACCATCACTCAACACCATAAATATTAAGTTTACTAGGTCGGGGCAGAGACTGAGCTAAATGGCAGCACATATATTACTCAAAGGCTCAGAACAGTTACATCAATCACTTCTCTTTTTTACCCTGTTTAGTATTTTTAAAAATAAAATAAGTATAGTTTATTTGATGGTTTAAAAATATTACATAAATTTGGGATTAATATGTATCTCCTGAATTCTACCTGATTTTCTACAAAATAGGTAGTCATGTGAAATACATCAAGTACATATATTTTTAAACTTCTAGAGTGAGGGAAAAAAAGTCTCCCTTTAGATGTTTAACCATATTTTTTTTTCCTTGGGGGAATTACTGAACATTTCTGTGCTCCAAATTTCCCTTCTAAAATGGGGGGGGATAATGATAGTCCCTCCTGTTGGAATTTTTTTGAGCATCAAGTAAGAGTTTTCACTTACAATGATGTTGATACAGGTTTATAAGACAAAATTCTTTGGAATCTTAGTGATTTTCTAAAGATTTAGTAACTCATGAGATATCTACACACACACCTACACACATACCCACATGCATGCATACACACATTTTTTTTTTCTTAATATACTTGTGTTGACTTAATACCAGGACAGAAATTTTCAACACATGAGTACCTACTCTGAGAAGTGGTGGTCTATTTTTCATTCCTTTTTAATATTCTGAATTGCTTGCCTTCAAGAGGGAGCTTCTGACCCTTCATAAAGACACACAGGCCTTTCTGTTGCTCTCCATTTGGACTCCATCACTGCAGGGAGAGGCAGGGACCACTCCTGGGGACTGACATTTGGTCCCCCCCCCCCTTTCTCTCTCTCTCTCTCTCTCTCTCTCTCTCTCTCTCTTTGTTTCCTGGTCTCCAGAATTTGAAGGAGGTCATTTTTCAAAGGTCAGTAAAGACTTGCTGGTCCTTCAAACATACATGGAAGTTTCTTCTACTCAGAAAATTAGCCCTGCTTCAGGAAATCCATTAGAGTTAGTAAGTTGTGAGGGCTCATAGCCATTGACATTTCCAAGTTCATTACGTAAATCAGATAATCACATTGCTTCTCTTGGTACCAAGCTGGAGGTATGTGGTGTGTGAACGCAGAATGGATAGGAAGGGCAGGCCTGAGCAGCTGGAAGATGCTGGAGAGTGTAAGAGGCTCTGGGGAAAGAGAAAGAGCCTTGGGAACTAGAAGAGAGTATTTAAAGCCAGCAGCACGATAAACTTATGCTGCTTGAAGTTTACTCTGGGCCCTTGTTGTTGCCTAACTGGGGATAGAGTTTCTCCATTAGTCCTCTTCCCTGGCTCCCCTTCCCTCCCAACACACATTACTTAGTTGTGGGTGCAGGGCTAGCTTGAGTTATAGCCCTGAGGTAGATGAAAGTTACCCTCTGCAAAGCTCATATTTTTATTCCCCATCCCCACTTCTTGCCCAGGTTTGTTATCTCCTCAGGCCAGAACATACTGCTGCTTCTTACCTGGCAGGGTCAAGGTTTCCACTGGGACCCCACGTCAGACTTGTGTTCCCTCCTCTAGAAATGCTCAGCACATCCTCACCACCCCCTCCCTGCCCCCATCTATTGCTCCTTCACAATCAGACAGAAGACACAAATGTCTCTTCCTAGGGAGGTCTTGTCTGAGCCCCAGAATGAGGTTAGGCTTCTGCATTACATATCTTCCAGCAGTATTAAACCTAGAGCTCCCAGTGCCTACCTCAGTTTGCAATGGTCCATTTATGTTCCAAAGGAGTCATGTTTAACATCTGCACCCTGTGCTGTGCTGTAGACTGCATGAGGGTCTTTGCATCTTTTTCACTGCTGCATCCTTAGACCAAGGATGATGTCTGGCATGAAGTAAACTCTTGATAGATATGAAGAGTAAACTAATGAACAAATGAGGGCCCTTGGAGCACACCTTTGCTTCCTGTGCTTGGTGGCCAAAGAATGAAGCTATCTTTATCTTCTAAGGAGTCCAGTAAGTGAACATGACCTGGAGTAATTCAGACAAAGAGACCAGGTAGTTTCAAAGCTCTGGACCAGGCGGCTCCTTTGCCCACAGATCTTGGCAACATTTGATATGGATGGGTATAGCATGGGTGGTGGAGTGCAGTGGGGCTGGTTCTCTACAGGAAGTGCTCACTGGTGGCTATGGAGAACACAAGCGTGATTTATGCATTTGTAAGCTCCTCCCAGAGGAACAGAATTCATTAGAGGCAATTTGGTTCTTTCCCCTATAATTTCAACTGTTACTTTCTCCCATGAGGGAAGACTATAATAACCAAAAACCTTATTTGGACTGATTTTGCAATTGTTGGCAAATGGTACAAATTTGCATTTTCTCTGGATTTTGCACAGTGCTGTGTGTATTTATTATATGGTTATAGCTCAAAGCCTTTAATAGAGTGACTTATTTCTCATTTTTGTGGTTAGTAAAAGTAGAAAAGCAAAGTCTCACTTACTTTTGTAGTCTATTATGGAATTTTGATGATTTGAAATGAAGTTCATTTTTTCCCAAAACCGTAAAACAATTGCCAAACCTCACTCGGATGTATCAGATGCATGGATAATGATGAGAACTGCTTACATCTCTGTTATCTACAAAACTTCTCTCTATGAGCATTTGAAAAGTATCAGGGCATTTTGGAAATACTTGCAGTTTATTTGGAATGCCCTTTGTATTACCTGAGATTTCCTGAGAAGCTAGACTGTTGAGTGTTGAGTGAGAGTTTCTGGTGGTTTGTGCTTTAAGGTGAGGGCATGGGGAGTAGAGATGGGTGTAAGGGTGTGAACTGAATGATTTACAGTCTGATTATTATTTTTTTAAAGATCTTATTTATTTGACAAGAGAGAGACGCAGTAAGAGAGGGAACACAAGCAGGGGGAGTGGAAGAGGGAGAAGCAGGCTTCCCGCTGAGCAGAGAGCCCGATGCGGGGCTCGATCCCAGGACCCTGGGATCATGACCTGAGCCGAAGGCAGATGCCTAATGACTGAGCCACCCAGGCGCCCCTATAGTCTGATTATTTAATGGGGATAATTACATAACTGAGAACCTGAGATCTTATCTCCTGGCTGAAATGGATCTCATGGCACTGAAGATGTGAACTTCACAGTCAGTCTTACTACTTCATATTTAGAAGAGGCCCTCTAGGTCAATGGGAGTGGGAGTGCACTGGGAAAGGCATTAGAAGACCAGTTCCAACTCTGCCACTTTCTAATTATGTGACATTGGCCAAGGCATTTAATCTCTGACATCTCATTTCCATTTGTAGAATAGAAATTGTAATAGCTCTCCTAACCTACTGCATAGGGATTGTGGTGATGGCCAAATAAGACAATGTAGGTTGAGCAAGAGACTGTGAAAATATAAGATATAATTTCACTATATTATATTACTTTCTGTCTTTATTTTTACATATGTAGTCCTATTTCCCCAACCTATTCTAAGATTTAAGAAATTTGCCCTACTTGTTAGTTATTAGTCATAGTTCAGTGGGAAAAGTAGAACCACTAGGAGATAGAGTATGTGAGATTTGTCATTACAGGCATTTATTTACATACTGGTTAACCAGGAGCCTTTGTGGTGGATGCTGGAGCCCAAAGTCTACTGGGTGGGCAGTCTGGGAGGGAGGATGGATATGGAGTGGAGAAGAACAAGGACAAATAGGAAGCCGTAAGCACGGACCGGAACTCAGGTCAGTTCTTCATGTCTCCAGCTATGATGTATATGTCACGTGGGAAAAGCTGGTGTCTTTCATCATGGAACCCAGCATGCGGGTAAGCCTAAGAAGAATCCGGGGAAGGTGGAGCAGCTGCAAGGGCCCTGCTGCCCCATGCCAGTGTGTTGAGTCAGCTGATCAGTGAGAATATACAGGAGCTACTAAAGCACCTGCCTCTCCTGTGGAAAACAATACAGGTCCTCTAAATTTTATTTCCACGCTCTGAATCTTGTGCTGATATATCTCTTATGGCACATCATTTCCCTCATGTCCATGAACTGTACAGGCGGGGTCGACCACAGCATGTGTAGGGCAGTGCAAACAGAAAACGTGGAGCTCCCTGGTCAAAGAACAGAAAAGTACTTTCCTTTCTTTCACATTCTTTTTCGGGATATGTCATAGTGTTCATTATTTGCTACTTAATGCTGTATAACCTGACTTATGGGATACTCATAGTGTGTATGTAGATTTCACAGGCACCCTGGACTCTGTCCCATGGCTTGGCACTCAGGGAGTGTATGCCTACCTAAACCCTCCCTGCTCTGTGTCCTGGATCCCAGTGGAGATGGCAACAGCCTATATGACAGGGAGGGGGAGTCCAGGGAGCCAGGGAGGCAGTAAGGGGCAAGAACATGTGGGAGCCAAGGCTATAAAGCTCTAGAACATCTACTATTACCCCACTGGGCTTCACTTACAAATACAAGTTCAAAGATGAAAGTAGTAAGAATTTCAACACGGAGCCTTAAACCCCAGCATCGGTTCTCCTTCTGAGAACATGTCTCTGTGCAGTTGCACTCTCTGCATGTTCATCAAGCTTGTCCAGCTTACAGGGAAGAGATTCTGGGGAGCATAGTTTGGCCTAGCCAAGTTGATGCGTTACAGTGCTTGAAGCCACCACACCATGCACTCTGCTTACTTCCTGCACTTTTTTCAAGGGGCTATCATAACATATCGAAGCAAATAAAATAGAAGGTTGTAAACATAGCCTTGTTATTTTTCTGACAGTCTGCCATATGCAAGCCCGTACCTCACTATGGCACTCCCAGCTACATTTCTCTACTGCTGTTTCCCCAAGGACCAAGACTTTTGATGTAATGTATTTGAAGACATACTACTCCCCCATGCCAATCCTTTAAATGAGAGATCTAAATTTTACAGTTGGGTTCCACAGGCTAATGAGGATATTTGTATAATTGAATTTTCTAGCTTGACAATGTAGTCTGTGAGATTTCTCAGGTGAGATGTTTCGAGATGCACACTCACTACCTTGTTGGGATAGAGAGTGCTCTATGAGCTTCTGCACTCTTACCTGTATGCTACAAGGCCCTCAGTGCTCTCTACCTGGGCTCTTTCTCAAGCTTGTATTGGCAGAGAGCAACTCTAAGAGATGAGGCAGAGTCTCTCTCTGGGACAAATAGTAGGTTTGCTGTAAAAGTAGTGGATTCCCCAGGTTCAGTGTTTGTATTCTTTTGCTACAGTTGGCACAACAAGGTACCACAGCTTGGATGGGTTAAACAGAAATTTGTTTTCTCACAGGCCTGGAAGCTAGAAGTTCAAAATCCAGCCATCAGGAGGGTTGTTCCCCATAGAAGCCTCACTCTTGGGCTTATAGATAGCCATCTCCTCCCCCCACCCCCCAGTCTCCTGATGTTCCCTGTGTCTTAATGCAGGCATACCTGTGTCTTAATCTCTTTTTCTTAAGGTACCAGTTGTATTAGATTAGCTCCCCCTACCCATGACTCATTTTAACTTCCTTTTCTCTTTAAAGACCTTGTCTATAAATCTGAAATGACATGAAAACTCGGAATTTATAACCTGGTCAAAGTGCCTTGTTCTTGTGTTGGACAAGCACAGTATCTGTCCCCCTCTCAGTCCTCTGTGAGCCCTCTGCATCAGAGGAAGCTTGTGATGGAGCCATCCTGAGCAGAGACTGTCGGCAACATTTTCTCACAAGATCCTATGCCAGCATCATTGAGGTGACTGTGTGTTTCCAAGGACATGCATGGCTGCTGCTTGAGGGCATCTGGTCTGTGAGGTAGAGGGGCATACTTCACTGAGAGGCCTTCACTCTGCAGAGCTAGGGGATGGTGCAAAACCTTTTTGCCAGGAAGCCTGATAGAGAAGGCCTTCTGAGTTCACAATTTAATACCACCCTTCACCTCCTCTCATGTGCTGAACTGTCCCCCACTTCCAGTTTCATATGTTGAATTCCTAACCCCCCAATACATTGGAATGTAACTATTCTTAGAGATAGGGTCTTCGAAGAGGTCATTAAGTTAAAATGAGGTCACCAGGGTGAGGTGTAATTCCATATGATTTGTGTCCTTCTGAAAAGAGGAAATGAGAGCACAGACAGGTCAAAGGGAAGTCCACATGAAGGCACAGAGAAGAGACAGCCATCTACAAGCCAAAGAGACAGCCGTCTACAAGCCATCTACAAGCCAAAGGTCTTGGAAGAATACCTGTATTAGCACCTTGGTCTTGAACTTCTAGCCTAGAACTTCTAGGACTATGAGAAAATAAATGTTTGTTGTTGAAGCCACTTGGTCTGTGGTACTTTGTTATGGCAGCCCTAGCTGACTAATATACCCCCCGTTCACATACATTCTTTAAATACATAAAATGACAAATAAAATGGGAAAAGCTAAACTGAAACTATTTAGCCATGTCTTAAAATAAAACATCTCTTTAACATTGCAGGGGATGAGATTTGCAAAATAGCCTAGGGTGGTACTAAAGCCGTGTGTCTGTTGAACATCAAGTTGGGGAGCAGGCAAGCCATAAATATGTTTAAAGTGGTAACTGAATAAAAATGTCCTTTCCAAATCAAACAGGCAGGAATAGAGCCGCCGTAGTGCTTGAAGCCAGGGGCGAAGGTGATTCACCCACTCGTGAATGGAGGCTGCTAATGGAAGCTGTTCTCAGCTACTGACGTGTGCTAATTACTGCATGCCTAGTGCATGGGAGATGCAAGAATGTGGACACCACCTTGGGATTAGCACTTAAGCCAAAATGTTCTGATGAAATCTGTGAGATCTCCAATGTTTTTAAGGGACAAGAGCTTCATTCAAAGCCTGAAGTCCTCAAGTTCCCTCGTTCTAGACTAGAAAGTTGGAGGAGCTGGGTGGAGTCCACTGCAAAACTGATGTAGAGGAGGGGGAGAGGAAGATAGATAGAAATAGAGATGGGGGGGTGGAGAGAGAGAGAGAGAATTTTTACCTTTTACTCAAGGCAAGTCTGCAAACCAATATTCCAAAGCGTATAAAGAAAACTAACGCCTGAAAATTCAAGAATTGAAAGAAGGATTCACTTAGGCCCTTTGCTGCCTCATGGTGGGGGTTTTGCACAATAGTCTTCCATTCACAGTATCAATCAACCTGGTAGTCTGATAGCGAGGAGAGACCTTGGGGGGGACTGCTTAAAGAGTGCCTCTCTTTAGCTATCAGCTACTTACAGTATCAGCTGTAAGTGACCTCTTTAGCTATCAGCTACTTAGGGTTCTTACAGAGGAAAGCATCTTATAAAAAAGACCTTATTTACAACTTATCAGTAGCCTTTTAGGATGTGACTCCAGACACACAAAGAATCATTTCCTTGAAAGTAGACTTGAGAGAAATCTTCTGACTCCAGTTGTGCTCTTACCACCCAAACACTAACCAGATGTACAAGACAATAGAATTAGACTTCACTAATTAGTAGAAATGCTGTACTGGTGTTAACAGCTTTGTCTGGGGGGATATAGGGAAACAGCATCCCATAGCTGCCCAGGTATTGTGTAGCGAAGGTGATAATGGTAGGAGTGTTAACTATACTATTGGATTCAAAGGAATGATGTGGCTTCTGAGTTCTTGTGGGGTCCGCAGGACCAATTTAAAGTGGGAAGCAGTCTTCACCTCAATAAAGGGCTGGTTATTGAAGGTCTACTTACTTTGTGTCTACTTTAATGCTGACCCACCTGTTAATTGAGTTTTTGAAGGAAGAAGACATTTGGAGATTCTAAATCACTGTCCCATCATCAGTCATTGCTTTGTGTTCCTAGGAGGCATGTACACCAAATGCTTTCCAGATGCAGTTTCTATATAGTGAGTTTTGTCCCAGGAGAGATTTGTCTCCAGAAAATTCTAAAACAGAACTTGTTACACTGGAGTTGTAGGCAGGACCCCATGTGAGTTGAAAGGATTCTTTTTGTCCCTCTACACTATGGTCTCTCCTTGGTGCATTTTATCTAGGTTCACTACTTATCTTAGCCCCAGGGACACCACGTATTTCAGGAAGAGGAGGTACAGAAAAGTGAATGCACATAGAAATTTCCCCATAAGGCCTAGAATAGAAGTGGACTAAGTGTCCTACTGTATAATAATGAAGGATTTTTGTTGTTAAGTTTTTTATTTTAATTCCAGTATTGTTAACATACAGTGTTATATTAGTTTTAGGTCTATAGTATAGTGATTCAGCAATTCTAAACATTACTGTGTGCTCATCTCAAGTCCACTGCTTAATCCCCATCACCTATTTCACCCTTTGCTCCATTCACCTCCTCTCTGGTAACCACCAGTTTGTTCTCCATAGTTAAGAGTGATTCTTGGTTTCTCTCTCTCTCTCTTTTTAGAATAAAGTTTTAAATGGAAAATTGACATTCAGATTTTTTTCCCTTTTAGGGTAGAAAATTGTCATCTAAAAATTTATAAGCATGCATACCTCTTAGGGTAGAGACTATGATTTATTTTCAAAGAAGCCTGACCTTTTGAATTGGGCAAATCAACTTGTATTAGCCCTTTTACTCAGGCAAATGTAAAGCAAATCCTTTTTTTTTTTCCTCTGATTTTTGGTAGAGAACCCAAATGCTTTCATATAACCCAAAGCAGGTACTTCAGCCCTTACATGCTATGTTTAGTGAGTGATAGAATTTTATTTTTGTAAAAGTAGATACGTTCCCTCGTATCTAGAGTAAGACCACCCTATATTTGAAATTATAATGTGTATTTTGTGTGTGTGTGTGTGTCCCATTGTATGTGTATGTTATTCAGTCACTTGCTTAAAAGAAGTTGGGAGTAGGAAACTGATTATGGCAAAGGTGATATCTGAGCTTGGTCTTATCTCCTATTAGAGATAAGATCAAGAGCTTGACTAAATAGTGTAAGATATACTGGGCTAGATTGCTGGTGTCCCAAATATGATCTTATCTCTGTTTGATTAAGCCATACTTCAAAAAATGTGTTCATCAACTTAAAGATTCTTTAAGTTTTTTGAGTTTTTGGTGTCAGATCAAACATTTGGATGGTTATACAACCCCAAGGGAATGTCTACTCTTTTTTTTTTTTTTTAAGATTTTATTTATTTATTTGTCAGACAGAGTGAGCACAGGCAGACAGAGTGGCAGGAAGAGGAGAAGCAGACTCCCAGGTCCCAGGACGCTGGGGTCATGACCCGAGCCGAAGGCAGCCGCCTAACCAACTGAGCCACCCAGGCGTCCCGGGAATGTCTACTCCTAAAGGCAAATACCTTAGGAAAAAGGAATAAAATGGAATAAAAATGAGACAGCCCTAAATTGGGAGGGAAAGGATGCTGTTTTCTTTGTAAGGCCAGTGATAGGTTGGGCCCTAACTCTGAGGCATGGAGATTGATGTGTGTAGAGACAGGGAAGGAGCCAGACAGGGAGCTGGCTCAAGAAGGATGTCTGAGGTCCATCTGTACCCATGGACTCTTGGAATAACTAATTCTTTCAAGGATTGTGAGTTTTTCTGTTATTCCCCAATCATCAGTAAAATATTATTAAAAGTTACAAGCTGATCTCTGGAACCAAGGAGTCCTGGTCCACTTTTCAAAAAGACCAACAAAAAGGAGGGAGGACGTTATTTCCTCCACAAGGCCAGAACAGGACTTGCAGCTGAGGAGCCCAGCAAAGGACAGATGAATCCAGTAGGGGAGCCTCTGAGGGTGTGGTTAGGAAAGGCAGCACTGCTGCATGGTGTCAGGGAGGCTCCAGGGCAGGAAGCTGGGGAAATTTGCTAGGTCAGAAATTAGTGAGCATTCTTGGAATGTAGTAGTAGATGTAAGTAGATCTAGGCCTAGATTCCAGGAACTGGAATCACCGGACCTTATGTCATAGTGATTTGGGAATAAAAAGGCAGCACAACCTCTTTCCCAGTTGTAGGCTTATGATAAGTGATTATGAGGTTCCATCTACCTCTCGATTTAGAGTTTCCTCCTGAACTTCTTAGGCCTTCCAAGGGATGAGGGGCTGTCCTCTGTGGGAGGAGGACTGGCCCTTCTTCTGGTTCTGCCTTCATAGAAAGGAGGAAAGAAGAGATTTCCAAAGGGCGGGAATGCACACAGGAGGAGAGGGCACTTAATGTCTTATTATCCTTCCACTGGAGACTCTGTCTTCTATCTCTGCCGGGCTGTGATATACTGAGGATTCCACTGAATCTTAGACCCACTTTCAGAGCTTTTTTCTCCATGCATGTCATAAGTTGGCTACTGTCAGACTTCATGGCTACACCCCTGACCCCTGGTCTCCATGGCAGCTGCTCTCTGCCCCTTCAGCCCATCACCCATGTCTGTCTCCATGGTCTGTCTCATGCTACCTTCTCCCAGCCAGGGCTTTGCACCCATTGGGCACCTTGGGCACAGTATCAAGGACCTGGGGACTTTCACAGGCTTATAAGGAAATTAAGTCTTGAAAGAATTTTATTACCCATAAAATACAACTTATAAGTAAATGCCTTCAAAATTGAAATTAATAAATCTTGAATTGAATAATAAATACATGAATAACTCTTGAATAAGACCTCTTTCACAATTACATACAAATTACTGTTAATGCGAAACCTGTCTGCATCCTAAAGCATTTATTGTTATGTAGGTTGGGTGTGGCTTCCATAGTCGAAAGTTCTTGGGGCCCTTGAGGGTCATAAAATACAAGCTAGTTTTCACTGTCTACTCTCAACTATCCCCTGCCTCAAATCTTTTTCATATTAGCATGTCACCTACCCAGATTTCTTTAGCTAGAGTTAATACCTGGGATATCATCCAGGAGGACAAAAAAATAATAAAAGCCTAATGAAGAAAGAAATGCATTTCGTTCCCAAGGCCAAGGTCCCTGGTGCTATAGGACGCTGACTTGGAGAACTTGCCATCTGGCTCGGGGTGACACAGGTGTTCTGTTGAAAAGGAAATAACTCAGGCTGGAGAGAGGAGTAGCATTCTACATGGCTGATTTCTTCTCAGACAGTTCCCAGTGAACAGGCTCCTTTTTCAGCCTGCACCTGCACCCTCCATCCATCCAGAGCTGGGGATTGCCTGGGATTTGGAGCAACTGGTTGCCATTTTGTTGGGTCCTTGGAGGTTGGATCTTACCTGATGCCAAGAAGGTACTTTGCTTTTCCTGATCATGGGGGGACTAATGCTAAATATGTTACTGGAGAAGGAGTTTCCCAGTCAGCAATAACAAACCTTTATTATTCTTTAGACATAGGGTCACTGTTTGAGATGTGTGTAGCACACGAAAAAGAGCTTGGAAATCTGTACTTCTTAATCAAGGTGTCACTCTGCCCAGCTCCCAGCTTCAAGAAATAGAATCTCAGAGCCCCCTCTTCCTATCCCCATAGCTCTGAAGTTCTCTGAGTAGTTGAATCTATAGGCTGGAGGACACAAGGTGTGAAGTAGGAGCTATGGGCCAGGCTTGGCAGGGTGGCAGTTTCCAGCAGTGGAGCTTGAAGGCCATTAAGCTTAGTCTGAACCACAAGAACCATTGGAAATTGGAAAATGCATCCAGCACCATATTAATACCAGTGCTCTGAGTCAAGTATGTTCACACCAAAGATGGCATTGTGGTCTCTCTGGATATACTGGCTCCAGCCAGGGCTCGGCTTTATTGCCCATCCTTCTGGGGGAGAAGGGTAATAGTTTGATGACTGTTGATACAATGCCCAAAGAACATTGGATTGGGACCTCAGGAGACTTGGATCATGGCCATTAATTAGTTGAAGGATTTCAGGAAAATCCCTTAATCCTTCTGTGCATACATTTCCCATCTATAAAAGTGAGCATAATGATAGTGCATATCTTACAGAGTTGTATGAGAATAAAATGGGGTAAAATGTGCAAAGAATGTTGGAAATAAATTTAATAACTTCCTGGATGAGGGAGCTGAAGTCAAGTAGGAAAATAATGAGAGAAGAGCTTCAGAACTGGGGTTCTAGTCTGAGCTTTGCCATTTACTAACTGTTTAATCTGAGGCCTTCCATCTAGCTGGCACTCTGGTGCCTCAGGAGTGTATAATAATCATTACAATGTTGAAAGTGTTGCATGAGTTAGATGGGATACCACATGAGGTTATCAGCCGCACAGTGCTCTATAAGTGGTAATCAAAGCAGGCATTTGTCCGGTGCCTTGCTAGCCTCAAGCTGATTCGCTGGCTTATTTTTCTTTAATTAAAAACTATGGTTATTATCACCCTGATAAATCTCTTATTTATTGGACATTAGACTCTCAAGGCTCCCCTCTCACATTTTCCATCCACGTTGGGCAAGGAGAAAACAGCCGGGACACCCTCTCAAGTTCTTTCTGCTCCTCTGCTCTCTCTACCACTTGCTGGGCAGGCCAGCACATCCCAGCACTGCCTCATTCCAGCCAGTTATACAACTGGAGGTTTGGAGGTGGGTTCTGAGGGGTGTGCCCAGCTGACACTCCGAAGTGATGCAGTGTTTGGCACAGCTGCTTGAATCGAGGCTCTTCTGCCAGAGTAATTGGCCAAAGCCCCCTGGCCCTTGCCTGCTGTCTGACTGGTCACAAAATAGAGAATCAGATTCAAAAGGTCTGGAGAAACCTCAGAAAGATGGAGACATGGGGGAAGGTGGGGAGGAGTCGTGTTTTTTGATCAGCCTTGTGGAACGCTTACCTCAGGAGTTGTGTGTGTGCCCTGAGAAGACACTGCTGCTTGAGCCAGGAAGCACTGAGCAGGCTCTTCCTGGTCTGTGGTTTCTTGCCCTTTCTTCTGAGGATCACCAGAGGCTTTGCTACTCATATCAGCAGTGAGCAGGGCAGAAAGCTCAAGATGGCTGCTCTTGCTGTTTTTTGCTTTCACCTGCCTTGGCCGCTTTGAGATTTGAAGGCTGCTGAATAGCAGTTCTGGCTTGTTAGGGCTGTGAAGATACTGGTAACCTTGCTTTCTGGTGGGAGAGGCAAAGTGCTACATGAAAACTGCCTTTTCCATCCTTCCATCTGCCTAGCCCCACAGTATCCCCACAGAGGGCAGCTGCAGCTGGTCAGGCAAGAAATCAAACCATTGTTTGTCTACATGTAAAAATCAGAGAAGACACAGCAGTTTCAGGGAAGACATGCTCATTGCATGGTGTCAGAACAACCCTCCAGAAGCCCGCGGGCATGGTGATGGATTCTCGGGCCACACTCAAGTAAAAGAAAGTCAGAAATGCATGGGTGGAAGTGGACGCCTCCCAGGATAGATGGGAATGGAATAGATTTATAAGACTTCAAGCAGGAGGAAAATGAAAGCAGGTTCTCTTGTCGTCATATCTTACTGAAGGCTGGAATAAAAAATATCAGAATGATTGAGACTGAATTGGCTTTTGTGCTTACAGACCATACTATAAATTGTGCATCCGGAGTGAGGAGTGTTTATGGGAAGCCGATCAATTGCCTGTAGTTGATTCTGTCTCTGGTGTGATTTGCTCTCCAGTCAAGGAAGTAAATATCTTGAATAATAAATGAAGAAGACAAACAAATAAAAAGGAATGGGAAGAAAGGCAGGAAACAAGGAGCAACAAAATTTTCGGGTTTATTGCGAATTCACAAAGGGACTTGAAGCAGTCACACCAAGATAGATCCCTCCTCTTTCTTATGTCATGAAGTTTTTTTCTCAATGCTTTTTTATGCGATTCTACAGAAGAAATTTATTTGCTCTTTTCTCTTAGCAGTAGAGCTGGTCCTTCTCCTTTGATTCCCTGAACCAGAGCCTCTTCAGAGGGAGTATAAGTTCAAGGCTACTCAAGGCACAGGGAAGCTTGACATATTGCCCCCGGAACAGGTACAAGTGCATCTACCCGGGGTGCTATAGAGGCAGATGGATTCCCTCCATCCTGACCAGAGGGCTGTTCTTGGAGCAGGGAGTGGGAGTGGCAAGGGGTTGAGATCCTGAGAGGTATCTGTAGGTTGTAGGGCACATCCCTGTCTTCTCGTACTGACCACGTTTCCTTCACGGAAGCCTGTGAATCAGAGCAAGAGTTGGTGCCCGTGCAGTTGTGACTCAAAGAGCCTGCTTTGCTCTGCCAACAAGAGATAAAAGCAGGAAAGGCTGACCAGAACCAGGAGCATGCCCCAAGGACAGCTTGCTCTTCCTAGTTCTTCCTGCAAAAGAGAGAAAAACAGAAGATCATTTTCTTATTATTGGGTGACCTCAGTGTGGTGATGAAGGCAGTGAAGTGTCAGGCACTACTGTTGGCAAAGGGAAAGCAGAGGACTCAGGACTCCTTGGTTTCTGCAGGGCAGAAGCTATTGGCCAACAAAAGGGCACAGTGACCACTTCCACTGCAATATGACCTTCCCTCTCTTCAGTCAGGGGCAGAGGGCAGTGCCACTTGGTGAACAGAGAAAGCACAGGAGCAGGCGAAAGAACTCACTTGGCATAAAGCGCCCACCCTAGTTGTAAAGGAGGACAGTTTTGATAGACGGTGTATTCCCCAGCCTGTGAGGGACGGCAGAATTCCATTTGGATCTGAATAATTGCAAAGGAGTATGTTAATGAGACTGAGACTACTTGTCAAATTATTGTCATTGTCATTGTCATCATCATCATCAATCTTTACATAAATAGCTCTCTGTTCTATGAAAAAAAAACTGTCCTTAGTGTTTTATAAATACTACCTCACTTGTGATAAATGCAGAAGCTGAGGCATATAAAGTTTCAGTCCAAAGTTATTACTGTACAGCTTATTTGTTGCTGTTAGAATTTGAACCCATGACCACTTGATGGCCAGGCCTGGGCTTTTAGCCACCGGGATATTCTTCTGCCTCTGAAATCAGGTTGTGTAATCTTAACTGAAGGAAGGAACAAAGAAGCTTCCTTTGGAATGAATCTGAGCCTTTCTCAAATCATTTGGGTTTTATTTTATCTTAAGAAGTACTGAAGCATTTTATTAAATTCTTTGTATTTTTTGGATAGTAACCTTTTATCAGACATGTTATTTGCAAATACCTTCCCCCATTCTGTAGGTTACTTTTAGTTTTATTGATTGTTTCCTTCACTGTGCAGAAGCTTTTTATTTTGATGCAGTTCTAATTATTTTTGTTTTTGTTTCCCTTGCCTCAAGGGACCTACCAGAAAAAAGTTGCTAAGGCTGATGTCAGGCAAGTACTGCCTGTGCTCTCCTCTAGGATTTTGATGGTTTCAGGTCTCACATTTAGGTTTTTAATCCATTTTAAATTTATTTGTGTGTCTGGTGTAAGAAAGTGGTCCACGCATATTGCTGTCCAGTTTTCCAAACACCATTTGTTGAAGAGACTTTCTTTTTCCGTTGAATAGTCTTTCCTGCTTTGCCAAAAATTAATTGACCATATAATTGTGGGTGTATAACTGGGTTTTCTGTTTTGTTTTATTGATCTATGTGTCTGTTTTTATGCTAGTACCATACTGTCTTGATGATTACAGCTTTGTAACATAACTAGAAGTCCAGAATTGTGATGCCTCCAGCTTTGCTTTGCTTTTTTGAGATTGCTTTGGCCATTTGGGATCTTTTGTGTTACATACAAATTTTAGGATTATTTGTTCTAGTTCTGTGAAAAATGATGTTGCTATTTTGATAGGGATTGCATTGAATACATAAAATGCTTTAGGTAGTGTAGACATTTTAACAATATTTGTTCTTCTAATCCATGAACATGGAATGTCTTTTCATTTCCTTGTGTCATTTTCAATTTCTTTCATCACAAAGAGGGAAAAAAAAGAGAGAGAGACAAACCAAGAAACACTCTTAACTATAGAGAACAAACTGACAGTTACCAGAGGGGAGGTTGGTGGGGGATGGGATGGATAAATAGGACAGGATTTAAGGAGGGCACTTGTCATAATGAGCCCAGGGTGATGTGTGGAATTGTTGAATAACTGTATCATACACCTGAAACTAATATAACATTATATGCTAAGTGCAATAAAAATAAAAGTACTGAAGCATCTTCTTGAGTGGAGACCATATCCCATAAATGACTTAGCTGCCCCATGGGACTATCTTGAGACTGCTGCTGAAGGAATGTAGGACCCACCTTTGTGTTTGACTTGTTGCCAGGGTGCAAGTGGGAGACTGGGGAGATGGGAGACCGTTGTGTTCCAAGTTTCTTACTCCTGCCTCAGAGCACTAATAAAAAGGAAAGTTTGCTTTTGCACAGTCAGTGGAAGCTTGCCTTACTGTGGTTCTTGGGCCAATACAGATGGAGCTCCGTGGTTCCCATGTTAAACTTTTTGGTTCTACACATTTATATTCAGTCTTCTTGTGGTTAGACTAACTGCTTTCTCTGAAGTGTCTCAGTGCTAGAATGTTTTAAACCCTCTTATTAGCTGTGTGGATATGGCATCTGCATGAGTCTCGCTGCTTCATATAGTCTGAGACTATTTCATTGTGCATGTATGCTTGAAATTGTTTTGTATCCCTGGTGCACTGTTCCTTTTGTCGTCTTTATACTGAAGAATTTTTTTGGCTCAAACTCCAAGTAGTTCAGTATTATTATAGCTATACTGGTTTTCTTTTGATATGTATTTTATCTTTATTCCTTAATTTTAACATTTCTTTGTTCTGATGTTTTACATGTATCTCTTCTAAAGAATATAAAGAGCAATTTTGCTCTTTTTATCTAACCAAGGAATCCTTTATAACTGGTGAGTTCAGTGCACTTACTGCTGATAGATTTATTTATTCTTGCCTTTTTTGCTTTTCTTCCTGCCATCCTTTATATTGATCCACTGTTCTTGATTACCTCTAGACTTCTAAACTACCTCTGCTAGTTTAGAAGTTAACACATTCTAGTCCTCTTCTTTTTAATGGTTACGTTAAAAAGTCTAACACGCATTCATGCCATAAAATCAAAATTTGCTCACTATATCTATAGTCCTCACGAATGTTACACCAACCATGTAACAGTTTACCTCCAACCTAGCCCCTCATTATTATTTTTTAGTAATGTACTGTCTAGTTTTTATATGACTTATTACAGTATTAGGATTCTCCAGAGAAACGGAACTGACAGGGTGTTTGTGTGTGTGTGTGGTGGGGGGATATGTGAGAGGATACATACATATTTTAAGGAATATATCTTTGCATATGCATATTGAATCCGAAGGTGGTCTTTTGGCAGGATTCTCTGTTCTTTGGAAAAGGTCAGTTTTTTTCTTTAAGGCCTTCAGCTGATTGGGTAAGTCCCACTCACATTATGGATGGCAATTTACTTTACTCATAGTCTACTGATTCAAATATTAACCCCATCCAAAAAGTACCCCAAAGTACCAAAATACATCTGTGAAGTTTGACCTTCACAATGGCTCAGCCAAGGTGACACATAAATTTAAGCATCACAATTACCCACATTAGTTCTTAGTTACTGCTTTTTGCATTGTTGGGGATTTATTTAAATTCACTATATGTTTACTGTTTTTTTCCCCCCTGTATCTAATTCAGTCTTTTTTTGTAGACTCAGAGTCCTAAAAGAAAGCACTGCCAACCCCACAATTTTATGCCCAGATAATCCATTATTTGAGAGCTAGAAACAATTTGAAGACATTTTTCCAGACATTTCAGAAAGTTTACCTCTATTAGAGCAGCTAAAGGCCCACTAAAAACTGAAGTGCTTTGAAAATTATTTCATGTCTTCAGGCTGTTAATCAATTGAGAATGCTGTTAGTTTCTTTCTTTCTTTCTTTTTGGCAGATAATCCTTATTTTTTTCTCTTCTTTAAGATCTCTCTGTCTTTGGCATTCTACACTTTCCCTATAATAAATCTACACAGGGACATTTTATTTATCAGTGTTTTAAACTTGTTATACTTGTTATATGTAAGGATCGTATATTTGAGGAATTCTGAAAAATTCTGAAAATTTTCTTATGTTAATTTAAATTGCCCTCTTTCCACTGATTCTCTTCTTTTTTAAAGATTTTATTTATTTATTTGACAGAGAGAGAGAGAAAGATCACAAGTAGGCAGAGAGGCAGGCAGAGAGAAGGGGGGAAGCAGGCTCCCTACTGAGCAGAGAGCCCAGTGCAGGGCTTGATCCCAGGACCCCGAGATCATGACCTGAGCCGAAGGCGGAGGCTTAACCCACTGAGCCACCTAGGGGCCCCTCCACTGATTCTCTTCTGATGTGACTGTTAGTTATGTTGGAACTTCTCACTCTTCCCATCATGATTCTTAACCTCTCTTTCATATTTCATATCTCTTTATCCCTCTGTATTGCATTTGGAATTAAGCCCTCATATCTAATTTTAGTTCACTAATTCTTTTTCTGTATATAGTTTGAACCAAAAGTTGGGCTTTGATTTCACTGCCTTTATTTTTAAATTATGTAAATTTTAAGTTTTTTCAAATTTACCTATTCCTTTTAGATATTGTTTTGTACATTTTCTTGATTTTAATTTTTTTTATATCTCTATTCTAAAAGTACATTGTTTCTGTAGTTCTATGATACAGAGTTCTTAATGTTTAATAGTATTATTTCTTATATCTGCTTCTCTAGTTCATTCTGAATTATTTCTTGAGTGTATTGTAACTTTGGATTGTAATAAATTTTAAGCAGGATTTCACTTAAAGACTTTTTTTTTCTGGTCTTTGTTAAAAGTATGTCTCTCAGGAGTGGTTCTGTGTCTGTTTTAGCCAGTTACCTCAAGGGTATCATTATCCTTGGGTCTATGTTGTTTCTTACCGGGGGGGGGGGGGGTTCTGGACCCAGCAGGAAGCATAAATTTTAACCCCAAATCCAAGTGTGGCATGCCTACTTTGGTTATGCATTTTCAGTTTCATTCACCCAGATCCTAGGCCCCAATACACAAGCTTGCTTGTTATTTCCCTAGCTACTAGAAGAATTTTTCTTTTCTTTTCTTTCAAAGATTTTATTTATTTATGTGAGGGGGGCGGAGAGACAGGGAGGGAGGAAACAAGGAGGCGGAGGGGCAAGGGAGAGGGGGAAGCAGACTCTTCCTGTCAGGGAGCCTGATGCAGGGCTTGATCCCAGGACCCCAAGATCATGACCTGAGCTGAAGGCAGACTCTTAACCAAGTGAGACACCCAGACATCCCAGAAGAATTTTTTCTAAAATATTCTTGCAGTGTAGGTATAGATCTTTTAAAAATTCTAACTTTATGTGAAGGTCTTAATTTTGTCTCTCTCCTGTCCCCACATGGTTGTCAGAACTTAAGCCCTTTGGCTTCCTGAGGCTGACAGGTCATTCCAGGATCACCACTCTGGTTTTTACTTTCTCCTTCACTTTTGTCCCCTAGAGATTTCCCTTCCAAGTGTGTGAAATCAGATATGCATTTAAAGGGGTGTGTGTGTGTGTGTGTGTGTGTGTGTGTGTGTGTTTTCTAAAGCAGGAAGTTCCTGTGGATATTTAGTTACATCCTATTGCTAGAAACAAAATTATAAATTATTTTGTAAAGCTACCACCAAGATTTTTTATGGGTCAACAGAGCAAGATTATGCCACTGCTCTCAAGACTTAGCTGTCTTTTTCTGTATTTTAGCTTCCCACAAAGATGGTCATGTTTTTTTCTCTCTGCCTCTGTCTCTCGTTTATTTATTTATTTTTTTCAGTAAGTCCTTGTATTCCCCAATAAATGGCTGACTTTCTTTCTTGTTAGGGCCATTTTAAAATTTTTATTTATGTATTTATGTATTTATTTATTTATTTTTACCTCAAGAAGTTAACAAAGGGCTTCCAACCACGAGATCAGAATCTCCTAGTAGATCTTAAAGTTGATTTCTGCTATAGGAGACTTTCTCCTGTTTTTTGTTTTCTCTCTGATTCCTAAAAATGAGTTGAGTACATTTTTATTACCAGGGACTGAGTTGAGTACAGTCCCTGGTAATAATCTTGCTCCAATCCCTAGAGGATAGTGAGTGTGCCCAATTTGAAGCCATGTCAGTGAACACTGCAGAGAATGCAGAGGAAATACTTTTTGACATGAATATGATATTCAACAGCAAGAGAAAAACAAATGCTTCAGAAATCAAAGTTTAGGTTAGTTGTTGCAAAATGTATTTTTATGTGATACTCAAGGTTTATTTTTTAGTAATGAGTTGTTTCTTTTAGGATCATGCTGTTCAGAAACTGAGCAAGTACAGAAGCCATCGGGGGAAATTAGTGAATTCCCTAAGTTTTGGCAGCTCTGTGGTTTTGTTGCAATCTTTACTTTTACTATGTTAAAGCTCAGGAAACTCCTTTGTATATGCTGAGCTCTTCTTCTGTCTGCCAAGAGAAAAGTTTCACAAGCAGAGTAGATACATATCTACTAAATTATAGCCCAGAGGTTATAAAGTTCAGAGACTGTTATGTCTAAAGCTCATGTTTTAAATTTGAGAGATAAATTATCGGTTCCTATAAAATAGGAGTATATTCAACATAGTCAAATTCTGATTCTGTTTTCTTCCTTCATTTCTCCATGAATTCTCCAGTCACTTCTTCCTGTAGTAGGTGATGGGAAAGTTTGTTCAGAATATTTCTGGAATTCTATGCTGGTAAACTTCTGTATTTGCTCCATTAGTTTTTCTCACTATTTAAGTTATACACAAGATTTCCTCCAGTATCTATTTTTTCCTCCTCCCCCTCCACCCTCCTCCTCCTTCCCTTCTTTTTGTTCTTTACCTTCATCTTTTTTGTCTTTGTTTTCTTTTTTCAGAATGAGAACCCCCGAGTTTAGCTCAGCCTGTGGCCATACAACTGGAGACTTTGTTTCTCCCTTCCTTTGCAGCTAGGTGTGGCCAATGGGATGTAAGTAATGGTGGTGCAAGTACCTTTTAGTTCATGATCTTGTGGTGAGAATGGGGTGGGTGCCAGACAGCCATCTTGCTCTCTGTTTAGTGAATCTGATCAACTAAAGGGTATCCCCAAAGGTCTTATAATAGACTGTAGGGTCATGGGCTATGGGAGAAAGAAAAGGGTTTTTACAGTCTTTTGCTTTATGTTTTCTACCTTTTGATATTTCTGTATACTTTTAGATAGCATTTCCTTTAATATAATTCAGTGTGAAAGAAGTTCTGTGTAATTTCATTTGCAATGAGTAGATGATTACTGTATGGCATGATAAGGTCTTTAATATAAGTATGAACCAATGTTCAGGAACAGGGGGGAGGGCAGCCTAGTTCAGATTTGCCTATCTAAGAAAGGCTTTCTGGAGAAGAATAAACTTGGCCTGGGGGTTTGAATAAGCTTATCCAGGAGGTTTATCCAAACAATTAATGGGAAATAGTCCAGGAAGAAGGAACATCATGGAAAAAGCCATGGTGGCATGAGAGAACATGGAGAATTCTGGGAATTGCAATCATTCTGATAACAGCATAGGGTAAGAATTGTGGAGTGAAAAGAGATGGTGTAGGACGAGGGTGAGGAGGGGAGCTTTGTATGGCCATGCTAAGGTGTTTGTGTTTTATGTGAAGTCTATGGAAGGATTTTAAGCTTGTTGTTTAAGCTTGTTGATGTGATCAGATTTGCATTTTAGAATGACCACTCTGTTAGCAGTGTGGAAAATGTGTTGAAGGGGGTCCAAAGACTACATAAAGTTGCGAGATGCCTTTGTGAAAGAAAAAAACTTCATTGATTAGAGTCACAACACAGAGAATGAGATGGCCATATTGATACATCGTCTTCAGTGTTTTCTTCAAGACAAGTAGAGAAGTTGATTTCTTTCTGCTGTATAATCAGAATCTGCAAGTTTGTTTCACCTCTTTGAGAATTTTCCCCAAAGGCTAAAACTTTTTCATTCTATGTCCTGGACTTCTTGATAAACTGGAATGGAATTTCTCAGTGTCTTTATCCTTTTAAGATGTAAGGACTTCATTGTGAACTTGCATGTCTCAAGGGTGTTTGGAAGGGAATTGGGAAGATCTTTTCTGCCTATCTTAACTGACTGTTCAACACCATCAATGCTAGCTTGTAAACCCATATTCCAAAGTAACAGTTAAACATTTAATTCCAAGATTGTCCCTTATTCCTCCAAGAATAGGTCAATTATCTTACTTTGGTTTGGTTTGGTTCCATGACCTTATTTCCATGACCTTATTTGGTCATTTGGAAATGAGGTCACAATTCTGCACACAGTGTGATAATTTGCTGTATGTGTTTCCTTTTACAAGAAAGACTTGGAGGGTATGAAAGATAGATTTTTTTTTAGAATATCACTTGGTGTTTCATAAGCAATGATATTACTCTATTTATTGAATGTCAGAATTTTACAAGAGAGCAAAGAACTCTGTTAGGCAGATATAACCTGGGCCTATTGCCAAATTGCTCTCTGTAGTTAATATGAAATCAGTGGATAAGGATATAGGATGTACTGTGTAAGCAATAGAATGTGTTCCATTTTGGTCACTGGTCATGCAAGTATGTTGCAAGTGTATTCAGGGAAAAACCTGCTTGTGATATGTCTGATGTGTGTGTGGATGCAGGAGCTGCCCCAAATCCCACAGTTAGTTGCAGGAATAAGAATGGCTTCTAGTTCTCTGCACTTCTCTGCACTCTACACTTCTGTGTACCTTGGATTGTAGGTGCTCATATGTGATATATCTGTGGTAGAAGTACAAGGTGAGTCAACAACATTTTTGGTGTATATTAGCTGGCATTAGAAAGAAAAGAAATTGGATTTTTTTTTTCCCCTTCAGAAAAGGAAGTCCTTGGACTCAGAATTTTTAACATGGCTTTGGTTGTTTTCTGAACACCTGCACTCAGGAGAAAGTTGGGTTGAGTGATCACCCCTCTGTTCTTCACATAGCAAATCATAGGCTGTATTTATACACGTGGACAACCTCAACCAAATATTGTTTTGTGTTCAGCAGATAAGGAGGGACGTTGTGACTTGGGGATTTAGGTAGGACAAACTTAGGACATTCAACAAGGGTGTGTAAGCTAAGCCTAGAGTCACAAGTTGGCAAATTTTAAAAGCCATTAGAAAGGGGAAAGTGATAATATATATTTGGAAAAGGTCACAGTATTTACCTTGTAGAACAAAAGGAGCCTGTTTGTTGTCCAGAGAATAGAGGAGGGGTGTGCAAAATTGAAGATTACAGAGGGTTCACAATATTAGTTCAAGAGAGGAAAACATTAGGGGTCCTTTTTAAAAAAAAATATTTATTTCTTTGAGAGAGAGTGAGAGCATGAGCAGGGGTGGGGGGTTGGAGGTACAGAGGGAGAGGGAGAAGCAGACTCCCCACTGAGCAGGGAGCCCAATTCAGGGCTCAATCTCAGGATCCTGGGATCATGAGCCACTCAGCCACCCCCTCTCCCCAACCCTTTTTGTTTTGTTTTGTTTTG
The DNA here is from genome assembly GCA_004024625.1 of Mellivora capensis. Lineage (NCBI taxonomy): Eukaryota > Metazoa > Chordata > Mammalia > Carnivora > Mustelidae > Mellivora > Mellivora capensis. Next base: position 83,599 of record PISX010001989.1, on the reverse strand, counting down.
TTTTGTTTTGTTTAGGCTTTAACTGAATATGTGCTGTGTAGATTCATTGATTGTGGCAGCTATGGTCCCCTTTTGGGCCTTCTAAGTCATCAAATGTTCCTGGAAGAGCTCCATGCTATTTTCTGGGGGAAGTACCACCCAAGAAGTCCCATTTAGCACTGGGGTGACCCTCTTTATCTGGAGGGTCCCAGTATTTGTGCCCTCCTCAATGACATTTATCCAAACATATGTTCATATTGTCTATCCATCTCTAACCTACAGGTCCATCTCTATCCTATCTCCAGTAGGTCACCACTACAAAATGCTATGACAAAGCCCTCATGATGGCAAGACCAAGACTATCATGATGGAGAGAAGGAAAGTGGTGGTGATGAGGTGGCTACAAAGTACCATTTGATCAGGTGCAGCTTTTAGCTGTGAGTCCTTCCTATCAATAGCTTCCTGGTAAGTAGTGTAGAGCTGGGAGAGGTAGAGAAATAAGACAGCTTTTCTTCAGGTTTGTGTTCTTTTTAATACTTCTACATGACCATCTTGAATGAGAAGGTTGATTTGCTCATTTGGTTTTAGGAGAACATTAGCTGTGTCCTCATTCTGGGCACGGAAGAAAGGAAATTTTTCTCCTACCACTTAGTCTTTTTTTTTTTAGTTTGTGGCTAACCTCCTCCAATTTTGGATAAAACAAGATTAGTGAAATTTGTATTTTTGGATGAGATTGATCAAATGGTACTTTGTAGCCACCTCATCACCACCACTTTCCTTCTCTCCATCATGATAGTGTTGGTCTTGCCATCATGAGGGCTTTGTCATAGCATTTTGTAGTGGTGACCTACTGGAGATAGGATAGAGATGGACCTGACCTGTAGGTTAGAGATGGATAGACAATATGAACATATCTTTGGATAGATGTCATTGAGGAATGAAAACATGTGCTAGTGGTTGGACTGGTAGATGGTTATATATTGGAAAGTGAATGACTTCTGACAAGTTTGAAATTTGGAACAAGGTTGGGACTGAGGACGGATAGTATCCTCTTAGATTAGTGCATGCAGGCCACTAGCCAAACCTGTGCCTCAGGAGCCCTAGAGTTTGGATTGGGTTTCTCCAGCTTTTCTGAGTGGCCCTCCAGTGCTTGGAATAGCTGGAAATGTCAGTGCACCAAGAATGCCATCATCCCAAGAAGATCACTCTATTGTCCAGCAGAGTCTTTCCTTTTCTGGATTGTGTATAATTGGGCCACCAGAATGGTGCTGACAGCATGATTGCGGGTGACTGAAATTGTTTATACAGACAGAGATTGGCAAAAAACATTTGCCCAGGTCCCAAATGTCCTAGGGGTGGCCCTGGCTAGAGACACCAATTTGGAAATAGTTTGTTATTAAAAGTCATGGAACTAGATGAGATCATCTGGGAGTGAGTATAGATAGAAAAGGAGCCCACACCAAAAGTCCTTGGGGGTTATGGAGTTGGCATGTTGACATTCTCTGTGTCACATGCTTTCAAGAGAGACCTGTTCCAGCAGTGATGGCAGGTCCCCCTTTTATGAAAGAAGACCTTACACAGATGGGCTACAGTATAAAAACAAGGTCTTCATAGCAAATGCAGGCAGGCATGGAATGCCATCTTCATGTGACTCTCTAGCCAAAGGGCTTTGAGGTTTAATTATTTTTCCTCTTCATTTAATGTGGGTGGACATAGCTAATATAAAAATCACATATAAATAATTATTTAGATAAATCACACTAAGATATTACTATTGGGGGACAGGGGAGAGGTTTTGTAGGGAGAAGAATAGACTGATGAATGTGTATGTGCTTGGAAGATAGGGTGTGGGTAGGGTGGGGCTGATTTTTTCAGCTTTTCCATTCACTTCTACTTATTTTGGTCCATTCTGCTTGTATGGTTTCCTGGAGCCTGGATTTATTATCTGCCCAGGCCAAAACAATTGAATAACTAACACTTTACTTTTGGCTTTGTAGATACAGAACTGGCATTTTTATCTGAAATTTTTTTTAACACTAAGCAGTTACCACTCTTCCTTCAATTGTCTGCAAGTTTTAGTTTTGGATCAGAATTATCAACACTTGTCTAAATTCTTTCCTTGACTACTTAAATTAAACAAACACCTTCCCATTTTTCTGGTTCCTGACATAGGGACTTATATCAAGGCCATCCTCAATTAATATTTTACTGATGTCCGTTGAGGCCATAGTTCGGTAAAGATTAAACACAGAATAGGATGACAATTTTCTTGAATTTCCATCCATAAAAACTAAAAGCATTAAAATAATCTTCCTCCCCCATGAAGGCGGAGCACCTTGAATTAAATAGCTGAAAAATATCTTCCTTGTAGCCAGTGGTTTTGTAGGAGACAGTTAATTGGAACAGTTTTGGCTTTAAACCCAGTGAATTTGGTGCTCTGGAACAATGCTTGAGGAGTTTCCATGTCAAATAAAGCATTTGCTTCTCATGAATGTCCCCTTGGCTTCCTGTGCCTGTAATACTCTAAGCTTTCCAAGATGACATCTGAGCACTTGGAACAGGGAGATTTACTGTATGTGAATGAATCCATGCCGAGTGTCGGGAAACATTCATCACTCCAGGAGCTCCCTCACTGTCCACTGGCCAGGTCACACACACAAAGGATCTAATGGGCCACTCTGAACAGAAAGACTGGCGGGAGAAGAAGAGCAGACAGAACACAGGGCCCTCTACTGAGACGGGAGAACAAAGGCTACTGTGGATAGTATTCCGGGTATGATTACAGTACAAGGGGAGTGCTTGCTGCTCATTCATCTCTAAAGTCCAGATCATGTTCTCAGACAAAGCTGCTTGAAGACCAGAGGATACAGGAAGGAGTGGACATGGAGGAAGAAAAGGTCTTTGGGAGGATAGGACAGGGATAGATTGGGTCACAGTCACTCTTAGCTCCCTTGTATTTTTAGACTGTAGATTTGCTGCCTCTTTGATGTGCAGGTTGGCTGGAGGCTGAGGTAGTCATTGACCTCCCATGAGCTTTGGGCTCTGCAGGGCTGATCTTTGTGTAAATGGGTAACTAAGTCATCAGGAGGCCGTCACCTAGGCAGTGTATACCATATGATCTCATAAGATTAAATGTATATTCCCCACTCATGTGTCTGGTGCTGCTTTGTTGGGGATGAGTGTGTATGTGTGTGTGTGTGTATGTGTGTGTGTGTAGGGATATCTAAGTTACCAGTCCATATAGAACCTGTACAAGTTCCAAGCAGCATGAGGATACCCAGTAAATCTGAGGATGCTGGAAGGAAGCTGTGTGTATTGGTGAGAGATAGGAAAGGGAGGGGCACAACATAAGGATGGAAGGAGTTTTCTACTTTATAGTTTTTTCTAGGCTACCCCTGACCATTGGGGGTCAGAGATTCCTGGATGAGAAAGTAAAGTCTTGAGGCAAATAAGCCTGTATTGTTAAAGACATTTTTTCCCAAGTGGGCCTTTATTCATTTTTGGGTTTTACTCTTGTTGTAGTCCTCCAACTAAATTCTTCTGAGTTGAGATATAAAGAAAGATGAAGTAGGAAACATCCAAGAGTGAGCTTGGGGAACAGTAGTTTTGCAACATGTTAAAAAGGAGACTTCTGGGAATGTTGTTCTATTGAAACAAATCCAACCTAGTTTGCCTTTACTGAAAACCGGCTATTTTCTTCAACAGATCTTCCCCCCTAGCTGTTTAAAGGCTCTTTAACTTCCCCTTTCTAGCCCTTTTAAGTGGGGGGAGGTTGTCAGGTTGTCTTTGATTCCTGATTAGTCCTGGAAATCCCGATGGACATTCCACATGGAAAATGCGTGATTTCTGAGTGAGGACTTGGGAACGTAGACACCTTTTTCAGCCAAAGGATCACATCAAAACTGGCTCTGAGAAGTCTGAGACATAAAAACTTAAAAATAGTCCCATTTCTTTTATGAAATCTCGAGTTCTGGGAAGGACACTTCTCCCCTGGCAGGTGATGTTCTGGAAAGCAAGTTTATGGGCTGCAGATTACTATAGGCCTGGTCTGAATCGTGGTCTGATGAACATGCATGAGCCCCTTCGGCTTCAGCCTTCTCATCTGTAAAATAAGGGTTACAATACCTTCTTAGCTGTGTCATTGTGAGGATTAAATCAGATAATGAGAGCAAGAGAAAGACTGGATAGTGAAGGGCTAGGGACATGCCCCTATTACCTGTAACCTGGGGAGCCTTGGCCAAATCACCTACTCCTCTCCTGCTTCCCCTTTTCATCTGTAAAGTGCTAGTAATAGAACCTACTCCATAGACTTCTTAGGAAAAAATGAGATAATAGATGCACAATACTCAGGAAACTGACTCATAGTAAGACTGGGACTGTTACTAAAATGATTTTTCACACAGGAGTGTTCAATACAGGATAGCTATTAGAATCATTATAAAGGAGAGAGGTTGGGTGACTCTATTTGGGTCGCAGTGGCCATTTCCCAAAGACCTCGTTTTGCTCAGAATTTCCACCAGCTCAGTTATGGATTTTCCCCATCCTTTGATCCAGATCACTGCTTCTTGCATTTAAATGACTTCATTCCCTCCTGCAGATGATTGGCCTCTGCCTTTCTTTCCAGGCTCCTAGAGCAATTGTCCTTTCAGTGCCCCTCCTCTAAGCTTGTAGGCAATAAACACATTCACCTACAAGCCACACATTGTTGAGATGTATTCCTTCTCATCCTGTCTTTCCCTCCCCACACCCCTGTTTGTCTCCTTATAATTTTTTACAGTGCCTTAGCCTAATAAATTGGGTTCAGAAGGCAGCATTGCCAGTATTTCCTAATCTCTGTTTTGTAGGTAAAAGACACAGATTATTTCCCACAGCACAATTAGAGCGAGGCTGGCAAATAAAATCTTCCCCTCATTGATTGTGACTCATTAGTGGTCCTTGAGTGTCAGCCATGCGTTTCAGTACTTCAAACTGTCACTTCTTTGAACACTCTGTTCCCTTAGCCATAATACCTTTAGTGTACTAAGAACTATGTAGAAAGTTTGTGAGAGGCAATGGAACCTTTCTCCCTGGACTCAAAACCACCAGAAGTAAAAAGGACCATTTTCCCAAGGAAGGGTGATAGCCCACACCTTCCAGACAGACTCTAGAAATTGTAGTCCTTCAGAAAGAAAACCTGAGGTGTAAAGGAGTCAATGTAGTAGATAATACTGGATAAAGTACATTTTTTTTTAAATTGTGAGGGAGGGAGTCATCTCATTTCCTCAATTTTCTTTGGAAAATAATGGGAATGTCTGGAGCAGAGAATGTTCCCATGTGGAAAATGAAAACACCTTATATTAATGAAGCATAGTTTACTCACTGAGGGCTTAAGCAAATTACTTAGTCCCTTTGAACTTTATTCTTCATAAAATGAGAATAATAATATCTGCCCAGCTTACTTTTGTGAAGTAGAGTAATATTGCATAATATATATATATTATTTTATATCTATACATAGATATTATTACTTTAGATATAAGTAGATAATATATATTACTTTTCATCTATACTCAGATATAGATATATGGACATTATCTACCTGTCTTTCTACTTTAGAAACTTGAAGTCCCATTTAAGGAATTATATTTCTTCAAGTACTCTCCCATGCCTAACATGTTTTGTTTTCTCTCATTTATTTATTCAACCAAAATCTACTGAGAGATGGCCATGAACCAGGGACTGTGCCAAGTACTTGGGTCACTCATGTGACCCTCTAAGAGTTCATGGCTTAGTGTTTTAGGTGTACGTGTGTGAGGGGAAGAGATACAGATGGGTAAAGAAGCATTTGAATACTAGGTAAATGCAGAGTACTGGGTTTATCTTAATGATCCAATTTATAGGTTGAGAAAATTTGAGGCACTACAGACTGAAGCTGATTTCGAGCAGATTCCCTGACCATTAGTATGTTTTTCTATTCTGGCTCATGTTGCCTTGTGAGTTGGAGGCATGTTGAAGACTCAGAAAGATAGTGGCTGGCTGCTCCAGGTCTGGATTGGGTGGGGGTGGGGGATAGAGTGTGTCTTCCATAAATATATCCAGGAGAGTTCTCCAGCATATCCCATAAAGAAAACAACTGGGGGGGTGGGGGCGTCTGGGTGGCTCAGTGGGTTAAAGCCTCTGCCTTTGGCTCAGGTCATGATCCCAGGGTCCTGGGATCGAGCCCTGCGTCGGCTCTCTGCTGAGCAGGAAGCCTTCTTCCCTTCTTCTCTCTCTCTACCTGCCTCTCTGCCTCCTTGTGATCTCTGTCAGTCAAATGAATAAATAAAATCTTAAAAAAAAAAAAAAAGCAAAAGAAAACAACTGGGAAGTACTAATCAACTTGATCTCCAGAGGGCACTTCCAGCCTGACCAGCATATGAAAACACAGTAATAGTTCCTTTTCTACAGGTATAGTGACTCTCTGCTAAGGTTGTTCTCAAGGGGCCGGGGAAAATGCCTCTCCAGGTGTCTCAAAGGAAGCGGGTCCTCTGGGGAGGCAGAGTTGGACTCTAATTTGTGACTACTTTGGTCTCCAGGAAAGTTGAAATTCACACTGTATGGTTATTTTTGTTAAAATTGTATGTATGCTACAGCTTTTTCACCTGTAAAATTGGCTCAGTAATTATTTGCCTCAAATTCTCATTATCTCAACCTGAAAACTCATTTTAAAACTAAGCCATGTAGGGATGCCTGGGTGGCTCAGTTGGTTAAGTGGCTGCCTTCGGCTCAGGTCATGATCCCAGCGTCCTGGGGTCGAGTCCCACATTGGGCTCCTTGCTCGGCGGGGAGCCTGCTTCTCCCTCTGCCTCTGTCTGCCACTCTGTCTGCCTGTGCTCGCTCTCTCCCTCTCTCTCTGACAAATAAGTAAATTAAAAAAAAAACAAAAAAACTAAGCCATGTATTTATATGTCCATGATTGCACCCTGATAGCAGCATCCTTTACTTAAAACATGTATCACTGTGGTAGACATTAGAAATGTTGAGACCAATCTAAGCTGCTTCTTCCATTTATTGTTTAATAAACAAAACAAAGCATGTAGCCATCTCAGTTTAGTTCCTGCATTAAATCCCTTCAGCTTGAAATCTGTAGTGCTCCCGTTTTTCTGACTGGACTCTGAACAAAAGCAGACTTACAGACCCACAATAACGAGGTTTACACTTTCTCCCCCCTTTTGCTCTCACTTATTGGGATTTCTCATGTCTTTTCAAGTGGTTTGGTTGTTTACTCTTTTTTTTTTTTTTAAAGGTTTTATTTATTTGTGAGAGAGAAAGAGAGAAAGAAAGAGAACCAGCAGGGGCTGGGGGCAGAGGGAGAGGAAGAAGCAGACTCCCGGCTGAGCAGGGAGCCCAACGCTACTGGGGATTCCATCCCAGGACCCTGAAGTCACGACCTGAGCTGGGGGCAGCTGATTAACCAACTGAGTCATCCAGGTGCCCCTTCCTTGTCTGTTCTTGAATGCTGTCCACACTACGTTGCTTTTAGTGGTAAATGTAGCTGCTTATGGGCCCAGCTTGGAGAGAACTCTGGTGTGTCATTTGGCCAAGAGCTCTTCTATGTTGCTTAATCTTCTCTTTTTTCTTTTCTTTTTCTCTCTTCTCTCCTCCCTCTCTTCCTTGCTTGCTTCCTTCATCCTCTACATAGGTTCCTAATACTTGTGTCATTGTTTTGTCTCATATTCTTGTATGCCTTATTTAGAATAAAGAATTTTGAGGCCTCTTACCTGACTCCCATGTTGTCAGCTCAGACTAGAGGAAGTATAGCTTGGTCGGCCCTGCATAATCACTGGTGGGGTGGGTAGACAATAGCAGATACATTCTCAAGTGGGACAGAAAAAACTAACAGTTTAGCAAAAAAAAAAGAAAAAAAAAGAAAATCCACAGAAAATTACAAAATAAAGTTTATCACATTTCCATTATGAAAGTATACACACACACACACACACACACACACACACATTAGGTGGGAGACAGGAAATGTAGAAGAATTTTTAAAAATCACTTAGAAACAACAAATGTTCTACTTTTTTCATTCTTTTTTATAGTTTTGTATATGTATGTGTATTTTATGTAATTATGATAATAAACTTTGTATATTTCTTTTTTCACTTAACATGACAACAGAATTATTTATATGTTCTCATGCATTATTTTATTTATTTTTTAAATTTTATTTATTTATTTGACAGACAGAGATCACAAGTAGGCAGAGATGCAGGCAGAGGGAGATGCAGAAGCAGGCTCCCCGCTGAGCAGAGAGCCTGATGGGGGCTCAATTCCAGGACCCTGAGATCATGACCTGAGCTGAAGGCAGAGGCCTAACTCACTGAGCCACCCAGGCACCCCAACATGCGTTATTTTAAATGTAATTTTAAGTGAAGCTATAACTGACCATTGAGATTTTGCGAGTGGTACTTAATGTTTTTTAAAACTACCCCTTTTTAGGGGCACCAGGGTGGTTCAGTGGGTTAAGCCTCTGCCTTTGGCTCAGGTCATGATCTCAGGGTTCTGGGATTGAGCCCCACATTGGGCTCTCTGCTCAGCAGGGAGTCTGCTTCCCCCTCTCTCTCTGCCTGCCTCTCTGCCTACTTGTGATCTCTGTCTGCAAATAAATAAATAAAATCTTAAAAAAAAAACTACCCCTTTTTATTAGTTTTTTTCAGTATCTGCCACTATTATTAATATTCTAAAGAACACCTTTGGCTATAAAGAAGTTTTTATGTTTTAGATTATGTCTTTAGTGTGGCTTCCAAGATGTGTGTTACTGGCTAAAGCATAGAACATTATGATCCAAGAAACAAAACCTGGAAAACAGAATGTGATCCATTCCTTTAAGTTTGTTCAACATGAGCCCATGTTAAAACGTGTTAATCAGCGCTGAAGCCAGGGTGGCTGTGTCCACATCCTGGGCTGCACCCCTCTCTGTGTGACTTAGAGTGAGTTACTAACTTCCATGTCCCTCAGTTTCCTTATCTGTAAAACCCTCGTAAAGTTGTTAGGGGGTTTAAATGAGCTAATTTCTATAAAGTGCTTAGAATGTTATCGGACACATAGTAAACACTCTATAAATATTAGCCATTACTGGTATTAATAATATCAAACGGGAACTATAAACAAGTTGTGAATTTCTCAGAGTGCCTGGTGCTGGTGGATACATCCAAGGAAGGAATATTAGAACCATAGAAGGTACAGAGGGAAACCTTTCAAATAACAAGATAGGGGGATAAATTAGCTGGTTGATGGAGACAGAATCATAATATTTTGTGTTTCTGGAGGGCTTTACAGTTTATAGTCTTTTGATACTGGTTCTAACCGCCCCATTCCTCCTGCCCATCACACGTTATCTGTGAGGTGTAGGTCATATTAGGAAACCGAAGCTTAAAGTGACTGAACAAAAGTCCATAGTCAGTGAGTTGAGGAGCCAGGTCTTGGCTTTAAGTCTTCCTCTTCTTATCGTAAAGTTGATTACAATACAGAATCAGAGTTTAGATAAACTGAATATAAATGGATTTATACAAATTCTGGAATAATTAAATAAAAGGGAGATACCTCTCCCTTATTTTAGGATAAATAATAGGAAGTTTTACTGTCTGCTTACCTGTAAAAGTAGAAGGTGCTGAATTTATAAATAAATTCCTTAAAGGACAAATTCTGGAGGAAATTCCATAAGTGATATCAAAACACTTCAAGGGCAAAATGAATTGTCTCTAAATCTTTTGTGTGACAGCCATAATGTGAGGTTAAACCCACGCTGATATCTTATAGCCAAAGTTGGTCCTCCCAGCCCTTGCATAGGTGTGAAGGGTCTTTCACACTTGAGGTGTTTTTTGCAAAATTAGATACAGACCAATGAATTCATATTCATTACTAAAACTTTGAAACTAAGCTTCTTTACATCTTTTTGGGAGAATCAGCAAGAAGGAAAAGCATAATAGTAATTTAATATAATTTAATTTAATTCACTCATTTGTTTCATCAACATTTACAGACCACTTTCTGGAGGATGAAGAACAGAGTGTCTAATGAAAAGACTAGAGGTGCTTAGTGATGAAATTTTCTGGGCAGTGAGCCCGTGCATCTTTCCAGATTATGAGTCAGGAGCCTGTGGTAGGTAACACTGTAGCAACTCTATGCTTCCCTGTATCCTTATGGGAAAACTTAAAAAATGGAGTTTTGGGGGTGGACACAAAGTTTTCATTTGGTTTCATTTTACTGAAACCAACTGAATTCTGCTGTGACCTTTCCAGTACCGAAATGCTGCTGCCCGGCATGGCCCCAGAGTGGCACATTGTCCATCTGGGTTGTATTAGAAGGAAAGACCGACATTTTTTGGCTTCACGTTCATGGTGGCTTAATTTTCAACAGAAAGGGAAGATTTAAACAAAAGATCTCTTGTAAGGAGAGCCTTTTCTTCCTTTATTGTTAAATATTATAAAAATATAAGCTTTTCCTCAAGCTGGTATCATTGCACTACCACCCTTAATAAAAAGAAAACAGAATAGAAAATCTAAATAGCCCTATGTCTATTAAAGAAATTGAATTTGTAATGAAAAACCTTCCCATAAAGAAGAGGAAACAGGACATGACTTGATGAATTAACATTTTGCTTTCAGAAACTGGTTTGTGTATTTTGGCAGTTAAATCAAATTCTGCTTGACTTTGGAACAAAACGAAGGTCCCTTTAATGATGGCTAAATGGAGGTGTGGACACTTCACTGATGGGAGACACTGACTGTGGCACCTTCACAGAGGGTTCTCTTTCAGTCTCAGCTTTTACATGGCTATGTGGTCAGCTAATGGTGGTGTTGTCTCTTTTTGCCTTTAAAAAAAAAAGATATTAATTGAATGGTCACTTTAGTGTGTGAAAATGCAGTTCAAGTGTCCTCGGGGTGGGAAAAATGCCTAACACAAAGACAACTAGTGAATGCAAATTGACTTCTTGAACTGTGACTCAACCTGTGAATTCTGATCTTTGCTGCACACGGAGCGCTGAGTGTGCATGCGCTGACTTTAGAAAAGCCATTTTCAACACTCTTCACCCCAACTTCATCCTTTGCCCCTGTCCTGAAGATATCCAGATTTATAGTTGGTTTTTTAGTCTTTTCCTTAAGATGTATCTTCCTGGTCTGTGTCCTTTATCTAGTAGTCATGATAGCCTTTAAGAGGAAGATGTCTAAAACTGAAATTTTCATTTCCACCTACACATTTTCCTCTTCTGGGTAATAGCGTCTTAATTATTCCAATATTTCAGTTTGGAGATGTAGACATTGGCCCAGTCATCTCCTTCTTAGCCACCTGCCTGACAGTTGTTAGGAGAGTAGGATGTACTTGCATCTGCAGATCCTTGACATGTGTTAGGGATAGGGTCCTTAGACTTTTAGAACCTGTAAATCTTCAAATACTCTTCAGTTACAACTATTATTGTCCCATAGAATACAGCAAAATGTAACTTTATGCTACTAAAGAAAATAAAAAAGCTGCACTGAAGGGAAAACATGGGGCAATCAGCTGGTCTCGCTCACTGCTAAACTGCTCCTTCCAACAAAATGTGCCTATTACCAACGTAGCAAAATGGTACATTACAGGGAACCCTTGCAGATTTAACTTCCTGGGCTTATGTGCTAGGGCCCTGAAGGTCCATTAAGTTAATTAATTTTGTTAGGCCAGCAAGACAAAAACATTTCATGAGACAACTCCAGCCAGCACTCTAGTCAGCACAAGAATTGTTCAGTGAGAGGGTGACTAAACTTCAGTGAAAGTGGAAAAGACAGTTAACTTATGGTGAGAAGATATGCATAGGAAACATACGAGTCTTCAGGAAATGGGATGTGGAAAATGCAGGAGCACATACAGATATTTCTGTGAAGGACTAATGGAGTTGCTTCAGTTTTTTCCCCTGTATCATAGTGCTTTTAGGAGAAAAATTATATGCAAGAGGTGTATTGGTGAATATGGGATTCTTGAATCTCTAGGGATGTATTCTCTATGAAAGGAAAGCGTCTACAGAACTATATGTCATGAATCTTTAAGGTTGTTTACAAATAATAAGACCTATGATATTTGAAAAGAAATGTGTGTATATCCATGTATATATTACATACTTGTATATACTTACATATATACACATAGATGAACATATATACATAAATAAGTGCATATGAATTTCCTTGATTTTTTTTTTTGTACTCTTGTGTATTTTGATAAAAATTCTCAGTCGGTCCTGTAATTTCTGATGTGTATCGATCCTCACATGAAATAACTAAATTAATCCCTGGCCCCATGTAAGCCTCCGACAATGGTAGTTGTTTATTTTCCCTGTTAGAAATTGAATTTAGCCCTCCAGTACATTTCATAAAAATCTGCAGATGGTAATTCCTTTCCAGGCGAGTTGGGTTGGGTTTGAACCAACGACCTATGTGGTTAAAACTCTTTTGCCTATTTACAATCTCAAAGTTGAAAAAAAAAAGTCTTAAAAGTACTTCTGTGGGTTGTCTTGATCATCAAATTGGTATGTCCAAATATAAAATTAATCTATAAAGCAACTCTGTTTAAAAGTGTCTTTTTACCCCTAATGTTTTAGAACGTTTTTTAAAAGCGAGTTTTGGGGTAGGAGTCAAGAAGTTGGCAAGGATGATTTTCCAAATGTTATGTAAAGGGCCTTTTACTTGGTAGGAGGGATAGATTCTTTTGGTCTAGATATTTTATCCAAGTGCTGTTCTTCATAAACAATCAAAAGTTTATTGTGCAGGGAACTAAGATTCCCAAATGCAGCATGGAGTAACTCTAAACAATAAAATTTACTGAGAATTTCGGGCTACTGTGAAATCTCAGTGTCCTCTAAAAATGGAAGTAAGAGAAAACTACTATGATGGTGGTCTTTAAGTATTTACCCTTTGTTCTGAGCATTTCCCATAGGAATAAAGAACAAACAAACACAGGAAGGCTTATTTTCTATGGCTTGTCAATATGGATATCTGAAGCTTGATTGATTTTTGTGGGGATCAATGAGGTCATGCGTAAAAGGCTGATGGATATCTAGACCTTGTTGCTTTAGACACTATGTAAACTAGGCCCTATTCTTCCCCAGAAGCTGTAGTCTGGTTACAGTTCAGAGTCACTGTAATTAACTCATGACCCGACACTCTCTCTCTTGGAAAATTGAGCTCTTCCTTTCTTTCAGTGAGAAAACATTCAGGAATTATTAACTTGGGTGGATACACTGAACACTCACTCTCCCCCATTTGCTCTGTCCTTTTTGCACTGCTACCAGGGCTTGCTCATAGTATCACTTCTGGCAACATTTCTTTATGGCGGTGTTCCATCCAGTTAGAGTCCTCCTTGAGTCTTTTGTCTCCACTTCTCCCACTCTAGGATTCATCCCCCTCCAGTGGCCCTGCTATCCAATCTAGCTGACGTTCTACAGATTCTCTCTCCAGTATGGATCCTTACTGGTTTATTATCTCTGTTTCCATTATCATCAACCCCGTTGAAGCCACCATTTTTCTGCTCCTGGATCATTATTTTGGCTTCCTTTTTTAGAACCAGTACTGGGAAGTCTTATCCTTTGCAATCTATTCTTCATTTGGCAGTAGTCAACTTTTTAAACAATGTACATTAAGTTATGGCTCTCTTTTGCTTTCCATTGCACTAAACTTAAAATTCATATTTCCTAACCCTACATGATTTATATCCTATGTCAACATGTTCACCTTTCCTCCTGGAACTTTGTGCTCTTGGTGCTGCGGTCTTTTTTTTTTTTTTTTTGACACCCCCAAAACACTTAGACTTAAATCTAGACCTGTGTACTTGGCTTTCTCTGTGCCAAGATATATTCTTCTACTTCCACACCACTCCTCACCAGATATTGCATAGCTGGACCCTTCTTGCTATTCAGATCTGTGTCAGTTGATACATCCCCGCATGTCTTCCTCTGACCATCCAATCTAAAGAAACCATCAGGTAACTCTCAGACCAATCATTCTGTCTTAATCCTTTGCATAGCAGTTAATGCCATATGATATTCTCTCTCTCTCATCAATCATGAATCTACTTATTGTTTTTCTTTCTCCACTGGAATGGATTGTAAGCTCCATGATACCATGAATCTGTCTTTAAGCCTTGGTGCCTGGAACTATGAGCTTGGCAAATGGTATGTGCTCAATAAATGTTTGTTGAATAAATTAATAACTTGTAGCATCTAGGCTAGTTATTAGTCATTAAGGTTAGAAAAGATGAGTTTCCCCATTTTTCTGCCAGAACCACATAACCCCATTGTTGCTTAAAAACAAAACAAAACAAAACAAAACAATCAAAAACCCGCAAAAAACAAAAAAGCAACAAACAAACTCTGTTATCATCCTTTACTTTCTGTTCTCACTCTGTAGTCTGTTCTAGCCCCTTGTCACTTCCAGTCTAGGAAACATCACCAGCCTCCTTGGACTATACGATGTTGGGCTCTTAATCCTTCAATCAACCCTACTTTCATCATATGTGCTCCCTATGTAAAAAAACTTATAACATTCCCCAATTGTTTTTTAAGATTTTATTTATATATTTATTTATTTGAGAGAGAGAGAGAGTGCAAGGGTGAGAGCAGAGGAGGAGCAAAGGGAAAAGGACAAGCAGACTCTGTGCTGAACTTGTAGCCCAAAGTAGGGCTCAATCCTAGGACCCTGAGATTATGACCTGAGCTGAAACCAAGAGCCAGATGCTTAACTGACTAAGCCATCCAGGTACCCCAAACATTCCCCAATTCTTTAACAAAATGAAATTTATTAAAATACTATTAAAAATGCTAAAACAGCATTTTAAAAACTAAAGAAATCACACATAGTCAACATCCTAATAGGGATTGTCTTTCCTTTCTCAATATTCATGTTTCAGTCTATTCATGCATAGAATATTCTTACATGGCCATAATAAGCATGTGTACAGTTCTCTGTGTTCCACATTTTTACTTAATATTTCATAAGTAGTTTCATGTTATTCCATAGTTTTCCTATTTTGTTTGTAATGCTCACATAATGTTCCATTGATTATGTGCTGTAATTAAATGTCCAATAACTGAAGAGTGGTTGGACTGTTTCCAATTTTTTGTTACTGTAACAGCTATGAATATTGTTGTACAAATGACTTTTTCTTTTCAGTTATTTCTTTTGGAGAAATTCCAAGGCATAGAATTAATGGGTCAAAGGTTGTGATCAATTTATGTGTGTGAGTGTGCGTATAATGCGTGTGTGTTACTAAATCCCATATCCCCCTCCAAAAGGCTTATACAAATTTTTAATGCTATAAAGCACGTATAGATACTATTACTTTCCCTGAAATTTGCCTGGATTAGATTTCTTCTTTTGTAAAATTTGGTTAATTTAGGTGTCTTATCATTATTTTCATTTGCAGTTTTATTTCTTATTGCAGATTATAAGGTTTAATGTGTTTCCATATATTTGCTTCATATTTGTATTTTCCCTTGTGTGATTTCATTGTTCACACCTGTTGGCTTCTTATTAATAAAGGTCTTGAGGTTGTATATTTATATTAACCCTTTCTTGAACTCAACTTTGGCCATAGTTGTCTGCTTTTGTCTTTTCCCCACTGTGGCCCCATCTCACCTCTAGCCCCATTGACGATGACCCTACAGTCACTCATCAGATCAGCTTTGTTGTTGACTCACTACTATCCCGTGATGTGATGCACAGGTTGATGTTTATTCTTACTTCTGTGCCTTTTTCAATCTTATTTCATTTGATTTAAGTGAAGTAAGTTCTCTCCCTCTTTTCCAAGTCTTTTGTACCCATGAAGTCTCAGATAATGAATACTTACCTGACTTCATTGTCCTGACTTATCTTCTCTTGCAATTACCTAGAACAAGACAGTGCTTATGGTGATCAAATGTTAGATTTGGGACTCAAAGACGATCTCTAAAAAAGAGATGTATAATCTTAATTGATAACATTCCCACCTTCTGTTTTAACACTCTAATGTTGCCTCACTCATAACATCTCTCCCAGAACCTTGAGGTAACTAAAATGGGGTAACAGTGTGTGACAGGTCAAATGTGATCTATGCAGTGATGCACTTAGGTTTTGTTGTTTTTAAATTGTTGTCTTTATGGTAAGTGTAATATACCCACTACCAAAGAACAAATAGATTTGTGATATATGTTTCAAAATTTGTATAATTCATTTAATGTAGTAATAATGTATTTCCAATAAGTAAAATACATTTTTTCTTCTCTGGGATCTTATAAGAGCCACTGTTGATATGTGGCATTATACCCTTTGTCATGACTTCACAGGTCCAGTTTCTTCAACTACTACTCTGTGTAGGTCATGATTCCAGAGTCTTCTTTTGGATACCTTCTTTTGGATATTCCATGCTACACTCTCCTCTCCCTCCCATTTTAAATGGCCTTTTAAAATAGTGGTTCCCCCAAACTGAGGAAACTATTCTAGTCATAGCTGGAGCAGAACAGACCCTGACATTACTCTTTCTCCTAAAAGTTGTGTATCTCAGAATAACTTGACATGCATTTATTGAGCACTTTCTCTGTCTTCATGCTTGACCATGTTGTTTACTTGAGTCTCATGTGTTCCTTGTACCTCACACACTGGATTGCAGGCACTTTGATGATATTAAAACAGTGACAGTGTTCCCCCCATCCTCTTCCCTATTGTCCACAGGGCTGAGCACATATAAGGTGCTCAGTAAATGCTTCCTGATCACTTGCTATTTCCTTTGAAGCTATTGGGAGATTTTTAAGAAATTGTTCTGAAAGGACCGACCTGAGATGGCACAGCACTCCCCAACAGATATGGTCACCCAAAGAAACATGGTCCTTGTTTTTCTAAGAGTAGAATAAGAAAAGGACAGTATAGAAGGGAATTGAGGAGTAAGTCAGGTGAATGAAAATGAACTATATTAAATATAGCCTTGACTTCTGAATTTAAAAAAAAAATCTGTAAAAAGGTGTAGCACATCTTAAAAAATAAAAATGTCCTAAAAGTGACCAACATTAGCTTTATTCGTGTAAAAAGCCTCCTTTCTCCACTACATCCTGTCATTTATAGGATAGCATGCCATTTATAGTTCTCCTACAAAGAGCATAGCAGAGATAAACCTACAAAGATCTCCCCTGGAGCATGTCAGCAAAGGGAAAACGTCAAATTATGAGAAGCAAATGGAAGATTTTTAGGTTAGTGAAACCTGAGGTCACCTGGTCTAGCCCTCTCATTTAACAGTTGAGAAGTCTGAGACCCAGAGAAGTAAAACGACTTGACGTAGATGACATGATTAGTCAGAAGGGCAGAAACAACATAGAATAAAAGAGTACTGGCTTCCCTGTGTTTTTGTTTTTAATGGTGCATTGTACTGTTTTCCTTTTTTTTTTTTTAAAGATTTATTTATTTATTTATTTGGCAGGCAGAGATCACAAGTAGGCAGAGAAGCAGGCAGAGAGAGAGGAGGAAGCAGGCTCCCCGCTGAGCCGAGAGCCTGATGTGGGGCTCGATCCCAGGACCCTGAGATCATGACCTGAGCTGAAGGCAGAGGTTTAACCACTGAGCCACCCAGGCGCCCCTGTTTTCCATTATTTAAACGAATTTATTTTACAATAAAGAATGATAGTTACCATAAAACAATTTAAAATTCGTGAATATCTCTTTGCTAAAAATGTTCCAGCAATGAATGCCAGGAAGACCTCAAGACCATTTATCAGACCAACTTCTTAATGTGTGTCCAGGATCACTAGGGTCACTTGACCTTCATCATTGTACCTCATGGGGCAGATAAAGCTGATACTAATGGCTTGTAAACACAAGCAGCCATGCTCTATTGCTTAATAATTTAGAACCTTAATTGGAAAGTAATCTTCAGTAAACTTTAATTGTGAATAATAAGGTGCTAGCTTTTTACGAGTTGGAGAGAGTACTCAGGTACAATTGGGTGAGCATTTAGAGAACAATCATTTTATTCATAGGGTTGTAGAAGCTGAAGCAAATGATTATCACTTGGCCTGAGCTGCTGAGATTTCTTTTTTGGAACTTGATGACAGGCCTTTTCGTCTTTCTATGGAATCGGCTTCTTCTCAGCTTTCAAGATATATTTCAGAATATAGATTAATCAGGTAGATTCTGGATGAACCAAACAGAAGAAACAAAAAGTACGAGAGAGTGTTTGGCTTTTTGAGAGAGTTTTCAATCAGATATAGGAACTGTACATACATTATTTCCCCTATTTGTTATCCCATATCCATGCTGGGGATTTTGTTTTTTGAAATTTGAATTCATGAAGAATAAAATAACTACTTTTTTTTTCTTTTAAAGGCAGAAAGAGAAAGAGAGGGAGAGGAAGCAGGAATTTGTGGGGGGGAGGAGAGAGAGAATCTCAAGCAGGTTCCAACACAGGGCTCTGTCTTATGACCCTGAGATTACGACCTGAGGGTCGTACGACGAGGGTCATATGACTGAGCCACCCAGGTGCCCCACTAGAACTACTTTTTAATAGATTTGCTGATGCTTTTCCACCCCTCTTTCTTGGTATTAGTGATTGAGGTGGTGTGGTATACTTGGAAGGGAGAGAGTGGTAGACTGAGGCACCGTCCTTCATTCTGCTTCCTGTCTTAACTTCTACTAGTTTTCTCACCAATTATAGGGCACTAACGCTAACATTCCAGGGTTCTCTGACCCACTGGAAGACCTAGTTTATTTCAGGTAGCAGGTAGGTAGGGTCTAGACACCAAACGTCTGGATACTCTAACTCTGAATCCTGGGGTATAGTAGCCTATGGGTAGCTGGCCTTTCATTTCCTGGGCCTCATAGGGAGGATATTCTGGTTCCACTGGTTCTTTAGAGAATGGCTTTCTCTGCTATCTCAACTTCTTGATCCTTGAGATGCCAAATACTAGAGGCTGTCTTTGTCTTTTTATCTTCATATCCCAAAAAAGTAAATACATTTTCTTTTTTAGTTTCATCCTTGATTTACTTGATGGAGGTAGATATAGAAGTTGAACATGTTTTCCTCTTCCCCAGAGTTATGATTAGCATTTTACATTATCCTCAAAAGCAAATTTTAAAGCTGCATTTAAGGGAAGAACAAGTTCTTTATTTTTTAATTGTGCTTTTGCATTTTTCTTTCATTATTTTTCCATAGCTAATGTCTCCCACAGTTTAAGCTTCTTCCTTTCTCTGGGGTTCATTTATCAGACAAAGACAAAGCTGGTATTGTACCCCACCCCCTTATATCTGAACTTCATATGGTTAGAACTTGAACAATTATCACTGATAGCTGGAGAAAGGAGAATGTTTTCAGGCACAATGTTAGCAGTTAATTGGAACAGGTTTTGTTTTTAGTCTAAGAAAGGCACTGGAAAGTTGCTCTACAATTTTGATTTGAAGTTAAGTATGTAGAAACTACAACAATGCTCTAAAGCAGATGTTATTGGAAGAAAACAGCTTTGTACAAATATTGAATATATTCTGTCGTTTAGGTTTCACTTCCAGGGCTGCATTAAAAAGGATTCCATTTAAGCTACTTGTGCCTTCCTGCCCAAAGCTGGCATATACTTCCTAGCAGTGGCAGTCCAAATAAGGTCATCTATGTCTTGGGTGTGAGGCAAGAGAGATATGGGGAGGAATGGAGCCAACGTGGGTGTCCCAGGTTCAGAGTGGATGAGTATTAATTTTTGATAGCTCTGCTGGCTGGAAGTCCAAGATCAAGGTGTTGGCATAGTGGTTTCTTGTGAGGCCCTACTTTCTGGCTTGCAGATAGATGCCTTCTTGCTGTGTCCTCAAGAGGTCTTTTCTCTGTGCAAACACACTCCTGATAATGTCTCTCTCTTCCTATAAGGGTCCTAATCATTTTGGATTGGAGTCCCACCCTTATGACTTCTTTAAACTTTAATTACCTCCTTAAGGGGTATATGTCCAAATTGAGTCATATTGGGAGTTAGAGTTTCTACCATATGGATTTGGGGGTAGGGGATAGTTCAGTCTGTAACAGGAATCCACACGGCCAGCATTCCCTCACAGTTACCATGACTTTGTCAATCAGTTATAACCTGGCTCAGGAGTAACAGGTAGACTTTCTTATTGTGTTGAAAAACCCAGCTTTGGAGTATGATCCTACCTATCTGGGGGACTGAGGCCAAGGAGCCCCTGGAAGGTTCAAGAAAATCTTCAGGGCTGGAGAAATTCTGTTTGAATTAGAAATCCTTATTTCCTGGCACCTATGAGTCAGGAAGAAGAGAGGGAACCTTACCAAGTGGCCATCTTGGTGGAAGTGAGCATTCCAGAATAACTACTCAGAGTGTGATAAACCATTCTTTCAGTTCACCATGATACTTTTCTCCTATTTGTCCTTAGTCAGGACGTATGTTAGTATCAAGTGAGGTCCTTCATTGACACCACATTTTGTGGGTGACTGATTACCTCATTGAGGCTGAATTTAGGATTCAGTAGTTCATTTTAGAAATAGGTGGTAGAAATTAATGTGTTCTTTAAAATCTGTGGCAGCTAATTTATTTGAATCATTATAGCATATATGTCAAGGTCTCCTACAGTCAAGATGTTAGATGCTGCTAATCAGTCTTTCGACATTTGAGAGATGAAGGCAGTCCCTTTATATTTGATGGTGATTACTTCAGATTTAAGGCAAAGCTTTGTGTTTGCATTTAGATTTTTAAAATATTCTGGAAATTAGGATGTAAAAGTTCCTCCTTCTGAAATAATAAAGCCCTCTATGTATGATTATGTATAGCATATTCCTCAGTGGCCTTCTGAAGCAATTCTAATTTCTAAAAACCTCCTAATTCTGGAGGTTCAACAATTTTTTTTAATTTTTAATTTTTAATTTTTTTTTTTTTAGGAAAAAACTCTGAGAGAGAAAACTTTGGCCAAGCATTTATTCTTTGATTTGATAATTATGTATTAAGTTATTAAGTGCCTGCTATTTGTCAAGCACTGTGCTTAGTGAGAATGAGATAAGATAGATACATGCTCACACTTGGAGCTTACATTCTCATGTAGGAATAAATACTGAGTAAACAAATAAACACGCAAAAGAAAGATCCAACAACAGTGTTATGCAGATAATTAAAATAGGGTAAGGTGAAAGGTGGCCAAGGGGTGTCTCTTTGAGGAGGAAATGCTTGAGGTGCTGGCCATGCCTCCACCAGGGCAAAGGCGTGGCAAACAAAGGGGTCTGCAAGTCAGAAGTTTCTACAGCAGGAACAGGCTTGGTGTGTTGTAAGGACTGAAACAAGGCCTTGACTGCTGGAGGGCAGGGTGTGAGAAGAGAGCATGGTATAAAATGAGAAGTTCAGCAATATAGCTGAAACCAGACTTTGTAGGACTTCGGAAAAGTGGAGAGTTGAGCTCTGATGTCAGTGCTGTGGGAAGACACTTGAGAATTTTGAAATACCGCTTTGTCTGCTGTGAGGACAATGGTTTGCAGGGAGCAAAAGCAGAAATTAGAGGACATATAGAAGGTTATTGCAATTGTCCAACGGGAAGATGAGAACAAATTAGACTAGGGCAGTGCCACTGAGGATTGAAAGGTCACAGATTTGGATTACATTGGATTATGTTTGGGTGGATGGTGACTTTTTAAGCTAGAGAAGTCAAAGTGGATGGGTTTAGGAAAAGAGGAGGGAAGAAGTTGAAATTGAGATTTATGATTTTTAATGGTTTGTTTCCATAGAAGGTGTTCTCCAAATCCTGTCCTAAAGTTTAACATTTTAAAAAATCTTTAATTTTTATTTTTAAAATTGTTCCTTACCAATACTTTGGCTTTTAAAAATAATTTAAATTTTTTGGCTATTGCCAGATGTTTTATTCTTCCTATAAACTTTGAGATTATTCTGTGCAACTACTTCTTGCCCCCATCCAACAACATAAAATGACAGCCTCCACTGAAAATCCAGTTAGAATGACATTGAGGTTTTTTAAATTAATTTTGGAAAATTTAATCTTTTTAATATGTTGTCTTCTCATTCATGAACATGGTGTACCTTTCTGTATGTTTATAAAATTTTATAATTTTCTTCATATAGGTCTTGAGCTTTTCTTGTTAAATTTATTGCTAAGTGCTTTTATTGTTTGGTGTTATTTTAAGTGTTTTTCTGAATAATATTTCCTTTTCTTAGGTGATTTATAAGTAAAGTAGAGAAAAACTAGTGCTTTATTTGCATTTACATTGTATTCCACATCCTGCCAAATTTTCTTATTAATGCTATTATATTTTTCAAGGATAGCTTAAACTTTTTTTTTTTTTTAAGATTTTATTTGTTTATTTGACAGAGAGAGAGATTACAAGTAGGCAAAGAGGCAGGCGGAGAGAGAGAGAGGAGGAAGCAGGCTCCCCACCAAGCAGAGAGCCCGATGCGGGGCTCGACCCCAAGACCCTGAGACTATGACCCAAGCCGAAGGCAGAGGCCCAACCCACTTAGCTACCTGGGCGCCCCTTTCCAGGATAGCTTACATTTTCTAGTTGTTCAGTTATATCAACAAGAGAGACATTTTTATTTCTTGTTTAATGTTTATATAGTTATTTAATTTTCTTATATTACTAGAGCTTATGAAATAATTTTGAATAATAATTAGATGATTTTAATGAGAATTATTTTAGTGGCTTATCATTAAGGAGAATATTCTTGATTTTCAGTAAATGTCTTGATTACAATAAGTTTTATTTTACTAAGGAGGATTTTTTTATCAAGAATGGTTGTTGAGGGGTGCCTGGGTGGCTCAGTGGGTTAAAGCCTCTGCCTTCGACTCAGATCATGATCCCAGGGTCCTGGGATCGAGCCCCACATCGGGCTCTCTGCTCAGCAGGGAGCCTGTTTCCTCCTCTCTCTCTGCCTGCTTCTCTGCCTACTTGTTTTCTTTGTCAAATAAATAAATAAAATCTTTTAAAAAATACATTAAAAAAAAAAGAATGGTTGTTGAATTTTATCAAATGCAGTTTCATCATTTATCATTTGATATTTTTTTGTTTTGTTGGTATAATAGATTATGTCGATAAATTTCTGACTATATTGATAAAATGACTTGCCTTCCCAAAATAAGAATTTCTTGGTCACAGTGTATTAATCTTTCAATATATTGCTGAATGCTACTTGTTAATACTGTATTAAGCATATGTGTGTACATACATATATATACACACACACACACATACACATACACATATATATACACACATATACACATAAATGTAGTAGGAGAAGGCATATTGGGCAAATATAAATAAGGACATAAATGGATATTAAAAGTAAATAAGGACGTAAAAAACTTATTTAAAAATTTTTAAATATATAGAAAGAAACTTAAAACCATCAAACATAATATAAATTTTCACAAATATAACCCTTGAACATTTATAAAAACTGATTTCATACCTGGCTACAAATTCCAAAAGCCAATACTTTATAGTAACTGTTTTGCTTCATAAGATAATGAAATTAAAATAAATAATCAAGAATGATAAAAACTTATCTATTTGGAAAAAAAGAGCCACATTCCAGATAAGTATTGAATGAATTTTTTAATCAAAATATAAACTTTTTAAAAAAACAAAGAGAGGGAAGATACTTTACCAAAAAAATGCAGTTGATTTTTGCAATCCGATTTTCTCACTTAATGAAATGTGAATGTCAGTCTGTTTGAATGAGCAAAATGATCTTATAAAAACAGAAACTAGATTTTATCTAGTTTATCTAGGCCCTGAGTGATCTGGCTCTAGCCTTGCTTCATACCACCGTATGCCTCAATTTCTTTGCTCCAAACTCTCTTTCAGTTCTTCAAGTACATGAAACTTTCCTGCATCAGATTCTCAGTTCAGACTGACCTTCTGTACCTTCTCTAGAATCTTTGGAGGGCTGGATTCTTCTGGTTCTCTTTGGATCTCAGCTTACCTCTTCCCTGTATAGTCAAATGAGAATTGGATTCCTGTGGAGGCCAAGAGAATTAAGGCCATCCCACCTCAGGTTTAGCCTTAGCATAAGTACAGCCATCTTAGCTCCAGCAGCCATCTCAGACTCCTGTGCCCAAGGGCTGAACCTTCCCCCACCCTGCTTTAGTAACCCCCACCCTGTTTTGGTTCCAGGAAGCCCCACCCTGCTTTAGTTCCAGAGACTCCCACCCTGCTTTGGTTCCAGGAATCCCCACCCTGCTTTAGTAACAGGAACCCATAAATACCCCTGCCTTAACTAAGCTCAGGGTCCAAGTCCCCTAGGGGTCCCCCTTGTCCGGTATAGTTGGGCCCAAGCTTAAGCTTGTATAAACCCTCGTGTGATTGCATCGGTGCTGGCTCCTTGGTGGTCTCTCAGATGCGAAAACTCGGGCACAGCATTCCTATATGGTGATCATATGTCCCGACTTGCCTGGCAGTTTTTTACCTGTTGTTAACATGTCTCCTTTACTCTGCAAGTGCCCCAGAGTTCGAATGATGAGTTATAGAGTTGCCCTACTCATAGCCCCCAGTTTTTTCTCTTTGTAACACTTACCATAGTTTATAATTATGGATTTATCTCTCTGTTTACTGTGTGTTAGCCCAAAATCTCAGTGAAAGTGGAAAAAAGTTTGTTCTCCATGATACACATCTAGTCCTTAGATTTTGACCCTCAGTACGTATTTTTAGTTGAATGAATAAGGAGAGAAGACTATAAGAGATGTTGAGTTTGGAAAAGCAGAAGGTACAAGAACTGTTGATAGAGTAAAGTGGATGTTAACCAGGACAGCCTCAATACAATACATGAAGGGGTTTGAAGGGCAGAGAGGGGGAGTACAGAGGATAGAAGCTGGGCTGAAATGATCTGAGGAATGTGATAATTTTTAGGAATTCCACAGATAGTAGAAGCAATAGATTTTCATATTGCTAATGAATATATCATTTACCTGATTAAAAAAAAAAATGAAGGCAGAGAGAATATGTAGTGCTCAGAAAAAACCTGAAATTTGGAAACGACCCAAAAGTTCAGTATTCCTTCACAAAGTCTACCATGGGACTTCAAGATAATGACAAATTTCCACCAGCCCAGCCTGCTGACAACTGAGCAGACCAAACTGGGTGCCATTATCCTGACTCAAAACACCTAAAGTCCTCAGCAGATTTAGCTGGAATCCTTATTCCTGACACACTCCCCACATGCACAGTGGCCCACCTCCAACTGTCTCAGAGCTGCCCAGGCTCTAAATCCAGGGAGCTCCAGTCAATCCACAGAACTCCCATGCCTTGCTTTCTGACTGTGGGATAGAAAGGCTGGTCTTTTGGCTTTAAAAGACCTGCTGCCATTTCCTTACTCCAGTCGCCTTCCAGGGGCCAGACTTTAACTGGGCTGCTGCCCCCATCTGGGAGAAAAATTTCCCCATTCAGAGCTCCAACTTTGGTCTCTACTGTAAATTTTTAATATTAATATTCTTTTACAAAAAGTGAGATGTATTTCTTACTCTGCCTCCTAATCCCTATTTCCATTCTCTTTGAAGGTGAAGGGTTTTTTAGCCTCTATGAAAGTCATCAATAAGTTTGAGTATTATAAATATTTCAGAAAGCAATTCAACCCATTGGCTAATAATAAAAAGTGGAGTAAAATCTACTAAACAAGTCCTTGAAAGCCTAAGTGCTTTTATTAGCATCTTTGTTTCAACTTAATTTAGGCGTTGGGTTTTGATTTGGTTTAGTTTTGATTATCTGCAACTAACAGTGAGGTCTATTATTTAAAACCAAAATTAGCTCAGTGAGATCTGCCTTGCTCTGCTGTATCACAATAAGGAATATAATACTAGTCACAACAACATCTTGTCTTCTTTCTTTTCTCATGAGCAAAATTTCTGCAAGTCCGTATGCATCAAAATGAGCTGCAGACCACAGAAGTATTCATTTCCCCATAAAAATCTGTTACTCTTTCATCGGGATAGTGAACATTAGAGCATCTGAACCAACAAAAGGCCGTAAATACTAAGGATCTAAGGATGTTTTAAAGATACTTTAGTAATCAAATTTTCATTTCTTAATGATTCATACCCATGAAATAAACACTTTTTTGGAATTTAATACTGGCAATATTTAGTAGTATTTGATAGTATCTTCCTATTTAGTATAGCTTAGTTACTTTTCCTTTTTTTGGAATACTCATCTATAAGTCAGTTTGTTAAAAAGTTTTTTTAAAAGACACTTTAAATAAAGTCCAGATGAAATAAAAGGCTTAATCAATAAAGAGGCATTTATTTACAAAGTAGGTGACATGGCATTAGTCCAGTGCTCAGCAATACCAGGCACAAAAGGACAGATGTCTGACAGGAATGCATTCCCTTTCTGGGCGACCCCACTGCCACTGCCCCTGTCCAAGCTCTCATCCCTTTGCCTCGCAGGACTGAAATAGTCTGGTCCTTCCCTCTCCCAGCCCCCACTGTCACTTTCCAGCTACACCCCATGTGGCAATCCACAAATACTGCCAAATCCATCTTCCTGAAATGTTTTCATTACTTTTTCTTTTTCCTAAAACTGCTTAAGGTAAACTCCAAAATTCTCAGCCTTACACGGAGGGAGAAGCACTGGTTTTAGAATCAGACCCAGGCTCACACCTTGGTTTGGATACTTATGTGAATGACTTGGGTACTTTGCTTAATGTCATGTGTAAAATGGGTATGATCATGATTAGCTCACCAGAGTGAGAAAAGTAATAAATAGAATAGGGTATGCAGAGCCCTAAGCAAATCCCAAATGCTTACCACAGGTTTATTCTCTTCCCTAAATTAGCTGGCTTTGCACATTTTTTGCTATGGAACCCCATCTTCCTTCCTAATTTATCTCTTTTCACTTTTCTGCACCGACACTCTTCGCCATATTATGTCACCTACGTACAACCTCTGCACATGCCTTTTGTTTTCCCATTTTCGTGCCTTGGTTCACGACCTGAAAAAAAAAGACATTTATTTATGTGCTAGTACTGAGTTAAGTTGATATATGAGCTCATTTAATCTTAATAAATAATATATTGTAGATGAGGACACAGTTTGAAAAGGTTGAGAAACTTTAAATGCATTAGTATCCATCATATAAGAAGGGTGTGCTGCTTCCAGTCTGCGAACCAGAAGAAGAATTAGGCACAAACAAGTCAGCTGCAAGAGATTGGGAGCCGGGGACTACAGTCCAAAAGACTGCTGCACTGAGTAACTCCACAGTCTCACTTTTATTAGATAGAAACAATAGCCAACAGAGGAACCGATGAAGGTCAAACATTAGTCACATGTCTTGTGGACAAACAAGGAGGAGGATAAAGTTTATAGTTAACCGAACACATTCAAAGGACTCATCTAAATAACAGTGGGCGCTTCTCGGCTTCCCGGAAGCAGGCAGCGTTCCGCCCTGGGCGGGCTGGGCATCACCAGCTGCCCAGCTTCACGGTGTTACGGTGTTACATCGTCCTTCTCCTTAAAGACCTGTTGCCAGTATGCATTTTTCATTAAAGGCCATATCTAAATGTGCTTGGTAACTAGTAAAATCCTCCAGGGGTTATAGTCTACGTAACAAATTGTTCCGAGGGGCAGTTGCAGGGTGCTTTTATTTTTCCTATTTACAGGTAAGAAATTTCAAAGAGGTTTGTAAAAAAAAAAAAAAAAAGAAAAAGGGAATTTTTAAAGAGGTTAAAAAATGATGAGTAATGGTTTCAAACAGTTGAAGTCAACTTTCCTGAATAATGACAGAATGATTAACCTTTAATTTCCAAACAAAGTAGAAGATGTGGTGATAATTTATAAGTGAAGGACAACACAATTTTGAAAATAAAGAACAAAATGAGGGTCTTATCCTGCCAGATAATAAGATAGTATAAAGTTACAATAATTTGGATGAGGTGGTATTGGCACAGAGATAGAAAATGAGCCAGGGGAACAATATATAGTGCTCAGAAAATGGGCCCATGCATATGGAAGAATGTTGTATATGTTGCTATATCTGAATCAGTGGGGAAAAGGATGAACACTATAATAAGTGATGTCGGGGGAAAATGAAATTAAACTTCTACTTCATACTATATGCAAAATATAAGAATAAATTTCAAGTGGATTGAAGATCTAAATGTGAAAAACAATACTATAAAAATATGTGTAAAATATCTTTTGAAGGGGAGAGAATCTGTGCACATGCAAGTGGTGGTGGACAGAGGAACAGGGAGAGAAAGAATTTAAAGCAAAGTCCATGCCCAGCATGCAGCCGAAGGCTGGGTTTGATCTCATAACCCTGAGAGTACGACCTGAGCAGAAATCAAGAGTTGGACACTTAACCCACTGAGTTTAAACCAACAGTGGTTTAAAATGTCTTTTTGACCTTAGAATAGAAAATGATTTCTTTTTTTTTTTTTTTAGAAAATGATTTCTTAATGCTAAGAAGCACAAACAATTTAGGGAAAAATATGTTAATAAATAAGTCCAAGTCAGTACCTAAGCCTATAAAATTACCCGGTTAAAATAAAATATCCAACATTTTGGGGCGCCTGGGTGGCTCAGTGGATTAAGCCACTGGCTTCAGCTCGGGTCATGATCTCAGGGTCCTGGGATCAAGCCCCACATCGGGCTCTCTGCTCAGCCGGGAGCCTGCCTCCCCCTCTCTCTCCGCCTGCCTCTCTGCCTACTTGGGATCTCTCTCTCTGTCAGATAAAGAAATAAAATCTTTAAA
This sequence comes from Mellivora capensis, assembly GCA_004024625.1. Taxonomy (NCBI): domain Eukaryota; kingdom Metazoa; phylum Chordata; class Mammalia; order Carnivora; family Mustelidae; genus Mellivora; species Mellivora capensis. The sequence continues at coordinate 54,934 of PISX010001989.1, read as the reverse complement.
AAAAAAAAAAAATATCCAACATTTTTTTTTAACCTATCATAAAATGACTCAAGCAAGCATTATTATGGTGGTTTGTGGGAGTTCTCATAAATCATTTAATTTAAACATTATACAGTTTTCATATTCAGTTTTTTAGATCCATCATATTTTTGTGTAGGTGTATTAGGAGACCATCAATATTTCTTCTCAAACAAAGAAAGATATAGAGTAAGAAAAATAGTAGGATGATTCTTTGATGCCTTGTGACCTGGGTACTTTACTCTTCTTTCTGTGAAGTGAACATCTGAAAGGGCATTTATTTCTAAAAGAGATCATCTCATTTTATAAAAATCTTCTGAACTCAGAAAGGAGCTTGCAGCCAAAGAATCAGTCCAATACCAGGCCTAAGGCTGAGAAGATAAGTGCTCTTCCTGAATCTCTAGAATTTGTACTGGCTACTCTTGAATTCCCACCCTTTGGCTCTTTTTGTTCTCTTGTCAGAAGTTCCTGTTTCCTTATCCACACCAGATAAGCTCCAGCCCCATTCACTGGTTCCCAGTTCTGGCCACCACTATTAACAGTTCACAGTGGCTCCTTATGATCTCCTCCCTGTGCCATCCTGGTTTCTAAAAGTATTCTTCATAAAATTAAGTATTTAAATAAGTTAAATATGGTAGTTCTCAATAGAAAAAAATAGATATAAATAACAGAATCCATGAGACCTTCAGCTTTTAATCCTTAGAATCCTTAGAATGCTTATAATTTCTCCCCTGCATCTCCTAAAATGTGTTGATCTTAGTCTCACTTCACTCCAGTCCATCTTACTGCTACTGTTATTAATTTCATGTCTAACCAAAGGCCTAATCAAAACTTAAAAAAATATTTTTGGCCTACAGGATCAAGAAAACACCTATAGCCTAGAATGAAAGCCTCTGCATAATACTGACTCTATCAATTTTATTCCTTTCCTTGTTCATAAACTGCCACCTAAATTCCATATTTTCCCCGATGCTTCACCGGCTACCTAACATGCACTGATCTTCCATCATTTCCAAATGCTTTTCGTATGTGCCACAATCTTCATTCCTCAGCATCTATAGTGATTTTCTATCATGTCCTTGACATTGTGGCCTCCACCATAGGTGAAAATTAGCTGGTAACTTTTACCATAGTTATCTTAAGTTAAAATGCTTAAACATGACATGAATTTAAGTGAAATGAGATCAGAAGATTCTTTAAAAAACGGCATCCTGAACACGGCTCACTCACTCCCACCATCCAGTCTGATCTGTCTACCTCCTCTGAGTCAGAAGACTGCTTGGTAGCTCCATAGGCAGAAGAAGCCAGTCAGAATAGGTGGAAATTCATTCAGGGAAGTGGCTGAAGTACAGCAGAGGAAAAAGGAAATTGAAAGAGCTCCTTATGGAGACTTAAGTTTAAATACAGCACAAACATTTTCTGGATATAAAGAAAATTATCCTGGAAATTACTCAGTGGATGAACTATAAGATAAGTCAGTCACTTTTAAGATCCATATTAGTGATCTGGTAGAGCATATGGAAAATAGATTTTAAAGCATGGCACAAAAATACAAAAAGATGAAATTGGAAAGAGTAAGAGGAAACAAAGCATAACTCCTGGAAATCTGTATTCCTTTTCTAATTTCTTATGGTGTACATTATGGCTTTTTAATTTTTAATCTCTTTAAAAATGAAAGCATATAAAAACATAAAACTTTTCCATCTATCACTGTGATCACTGTGTCCCATAGATCACATTTTGTTTATGTATGTTAATATATATAGCAAACATATAGCAAATGGCCTGGGCAGATATATAGAGAATGAGATTACCCATGCTTTACAAAATTTTTTTGCTTATCTGTATTTAAAAACGTTGTTCATTGACTATGGATTATATTTATGATAATAATTCTAAACTAGACCAAAACAAAACCAAGAAGATTACTCTGGTTGTTTTGTGGAAAAGACTGGAGTTAAGTCCTGGATCCCATCTTCTCACAGATCATCTGGGATGTTGGCCATTATTATCCTTCCCCTGGATACAACTTTAGTTTATCATTCATTAGGCTCATTTTTCCTGCCCAGTGCACACACAACTAGATTTTTCCTATCCGAAAAGAATCTCTCCAATTACTTTTCCTTTTTTTCTCTTAATTCTCCCTACTAAATGTCTTTAAAAAGAGAAGTCTACACTCATTGCCTTCACCTCCCTCCTGTTGATTCCTTTGCAATAAAGCTTTCATTCTCCTATTCCCCTCTTTTCTCCAAGGTCACCAGTGACCTCCTAGTTGCTGAATTTGATGGCTATTTTTTGTTGTTGTTGTTGTTCTTTTCTCTCTCTGGAGTATCTTACAGTATCAAATATCATTAAAAAATTATTATGGAGAATTTCCAACATGTACAAATGTAGAGAGAATAAATGATATGGAGGACAGAAAGAGATGGTCTGCCATATACCTAATTGGCACCAAAAAGAAAACAGAGAAAACTATTAAGAGAAAAAAAATGAAAGAAATATACCTGATAATTTCTTTAAATCAGTGAAAGATGTGAATCCACAAATTCAAGAAATATAAAATGTCATATTCATCTCGACATTGTTCCATAAAACTGAATAATATCTGAAATAAAGATCTCAAAAGATATAAAAGACAAATTACCTACATTGTATAAACCATTAATTTTAAGATTTAATTTAATTTGTGGAGTTAAAAAATATTAGAAGCTTGGGGGAGGCACAGTACAATATCCCTCAAAATGAGAAGGCACTTTAAGACAGAAAATGAAGCAGGTCCCTCCATATAGTTTACACAGAACTCTATTCAGGGTAACTTACTGAGAGGGGGGATCAGGCAGATGATGATCTAGCTGCATGGTTATTCTCTACAAAGTCTAGACCTTAGTCCAGATTTTACAGTGTGATGAGACATGGAGAAGGGAACAGGCAAGAGTGCACTGTAGTGAGGCAAAGGATTTGCATGCACCTAATTGACAGCTAACCTTTTATTAGATCTTGTGGTACCACCTTTGCATCAGGAAGGGGCAGGACTCTGATATCCCTAACAGATTCATGGGAGGCCAAAACAAGTTTCTCCACATCCCAGCCTTAGTAGGCATTTCTAAGGTATGTATATTAATCTTCAAGAGGCCCAGAAGACATAGCCCCAAGAGAGGTCATAGAAAATGAAAAAAGTAGAAGGCCAAAGATAGAGTCAGTATTGTCAGCACGCCTACAAAAAACAAGAGAAATAAGATACTAAAGCAAATATATCATGTAAACTGGGAGGAAGGAGTAGGTTTAAAACATACTAAATTCCTTGTATTTTTTAGGAAAAAGGAAAAATAATTTATTGCATTTAGATTGTATTGTGTGTATATTAATGTTTGCATGGGTATCAACTAAATGAATATGAATAAGATATATATCTTGTAAACTATAGAAGGAAAATGTAATTTTTTTTTAAAAAGACAAGAAAGTAAGGCAGAAAGCCAAGAGAGAAGAGAAAAATGGATGCAGAAATATCAAGACAATGAGGAAAAAAAAAACTCAAACAACGAAACTGGTAGGAATCAATCTGAATATATCAATAATAATAGTGAATGTATTGAGTTCTCCAGTAAAAAGTATATATCATTAGGGATACCTGGGTGGCTCAGTCAGTTAAGCATCTGCCTTTGGCTCAGGTCATGATCCCATGGTCCTGGGATCGAATCCTGCATTGGGCTCCTTGCTCAGTGGGAAGCCTGCTTCTCCTTCTGCCTGCTATGCTCTCTCTTTCTTTCTTTTTCTCTCTGACAAATAAATAAATAAAATCTTTTTTTAAAAAAAGTATATATCATTAGGACTGGATTTAAAAAAAATCCAACCTTGTGCTGTTGACAAAATCACATCCAAAATATAAGGACCAGGAATGCCTACGTGGCTGTCAGTTATGTGTCTGACTCTTGATTTCAGCTCAGGTCATGATCTCAGGGTCGTGAGATTAAGCCCTGCATTGGGTTCCCAGCATGGAGTCCACTTAAGGTTCTTTCTCTTGCTCTCTATCTGCCCCTCCATTCCCCCCAAAATAGAAATAAATAAACAATAAAATAGAAGGACCAGAATTGTTTTATGTACAATAATGAGATGATGCACCAATCAAATACAAACCAAAAGAAAGTTGGTATATTTATAGCAGATAAAATAGATCTAAATTTAAGGGAAAACCATTACTAGAGTTATAGGGTCATTACAAATGACGAAAGTTTTAAATCACTGGGGGGAGGATTGTAATCTGCTTTTCACAGCCCTCTTCGGGATTAAAGTATTTATCACTTCAGCTGCTGGGAATGTCAACTGCACATAGCCCTCAGCTGTCATTCCCTGAAGGAGATTGGTGCCTCCTCAACCAGGTTCACACCCTCTTCCCAGGGCAGCTCAAAAGGAATGACTGACAGCCCAACATGTGACACTCTGAAAGGTTAGTCTTCAGCACTCGTCACATGGTCAGCTCAGGCATTCCATTGAGACCATATCACATGTTGACTCCTTTCCCTTCCCTGCCCTTCCCTTCCCTGCCCTGCGCTCCCCGTCACGGGGACATCCCCGTCCCTATCCCGTCCCTATCCCGTCCCTATCCCGTCCCCGTCCCGTCCCCGTCCCGTCCCCTCCCGTGCCATGTGTTGAGTGCAAAAGCACGTCCTAATAAATCTCCTACCTACTGACTTCTGCCTCAGAATTGACTTCCTCGGAAGCCCAGCCTGCAAAAAAATGGTACCAGAATGATCCAAGAAAAGCAAGTATGGGGATGGGATTTTGAAGCAGTTCCTACCACCTTCACTCAGTTTGTCCCGGAGATTCTAAACTTGATGGTAGTTGAAGCACAGATTGTCCCTGGCATGAGATAGCAAGAAGTGCATTTGCTAGAACCTTTCCTGGAGGTGAACTGGAATGGTATACCATTGGAAGGAAATGTATTGATTTGTGTGCTGTTTTCAGCATTTGAGAATAATGGAAAATTATTAACTATAAGGACAATGGAATTGGGTTGGGGGAGCCATTGTTAACTTCAACTGATGCTGTGGAAAAAGATGACAAAAAGCTAAAAACATTTAAATGAGAATGAAAAGCTAAGTGTGAAAGCCAGAGGATGTCCTTAGTAGGCTGTGAAACAAAGCTCTCCCCTTAGAATGGACAGGCAGTAAAGCCTAACACAGCCAAGAAGGTTGTAGAGCTCCAAAGTCCATGAGGTGCCCAGTGTAAGTGAATTTGCTGTGATAGGACCTCAAAGCCAGAGGCAGGGTGATAGTATATATTTTTGTGAACTTTTGTTATAAGAGTAGAGAGTCAGCTACAGGAGACCCACAAAAGACCCACAGAGAGTTTTGGAGATGGTTAATAGAACATAATGTTCCTAAAAGCTAAATCAAAGGGCAACCGAAAGGACATTACTGAATCGGTACCACCAACGGAAATTAAGGACGGACAATCAGGAGTCTGAGGTCAGTCATCCAAAAAAAGTCATGATCCCTTGCCCAGCTTCTGGACATAAGCCAGTTTTTGGACTCAAAAGCCATTGAAAATTAGTTTTGAAAAAGGCAAGAAAAGACTTCTTCATGTTTGGTCGACTATAAAACCACAAGTTAAGAAACATGCCTTTCCTTCTAATCAGAGCAGAAAAACTGTGTTCTCCATTTTTCTTCAGTAGAGCAGTCAGCCAGCACATTCGGCATCGCTCTCCCCCCCCCCCCCCCCCCCCCCCCCCCCCCCCTTTGGGCAGCCCTAAAAGAATGTTTCTTTAGAAAACTGTTTCTGAGGTGCAGTCTGTAGGTTTATTTTAGATGTGACCACCTGTGTGAGGTGTAAGGGTTATTTTAAAAGGAGCTCTTTCATTTGTCTGTGGGAGAGAGGTTGCCCCAATCAAAATGACATCACATTTGTGGGGCACCTGTGAAACTATGCAGAAGTTGGCTCAAGTACAAAAGACTTTATTTTCTTTCCGTAGTTAACTTGATTTCTTCTCTCCATAAATTCTTTAATTGGTTTACTAAAATACACAACAATCTGGGTGCCATTCTCTATTAGTTCCATTGTGAACATTTATGTAGTGAAGTTTAAATAACCAAAACAGAGCAGCTAGAAAATACTTAAAAGAAGAGAAAAATTTTAAAGCAGTAGGGCTTTCTTTGATAATAATGCTCATGATCACATTAGCTGCTCTTAAATAGAACCGGGCCTGGCATTATGCTAGCAATAAAGAAGGCATAATCCCTCTCTATTTTTATTTCTGTAGCATGTGGAGTTTTACTAGTAGGAGTGTTAAGCTAATTTTTTAAAAGACAGAAACAAGAGAAAAGATATAATATTAACTAATGCTGTGCCTCAAGGCTAATCAGACAGCTGGGGATTGCCTCAAATTTGTAGAGGGTCATAGCATTTTCCAGGAAAGCCTTAATTTTTTTTTTTAAAGATTTTATTTATTTATTTGTCAGAGAGAGTGAGCCCAGGCAGACAGAGTGGCAGGCAGAGGGAGAAGCAGGCTCCCTGCTGAGCAAGGAGCCCAATGTGGGACTCCATCCCAGGACACTGGGATCATGACCTGAGCTGAAGGCAGCCTCTTAACCAACCGAGCCACCCAGGCGTCCCAAGCCTTAATTTTTTTATTTGAGAGAGGATCTCATGTGGTGATAGAAATAAGACAGGAGTTCAGAATTTCAGATCACCTGCATGATCAGATTTGTCACTGAAATAAGTTTCAATTATTAAAAGGTAAAATGTATCTCCTTCCTTCCTTCCTTCCTTCCTTCCTTCCTTCTTCCTGTTCTCTTTCTCTCTCCTTTCCTACCTCCCTCCTCCTTTCTCTCTCTCAGTCGTTTTTGTCTCTCTGCCTCTACTCCTCCCTCCCTTCTTTAATCTCCTTCTGTACCTTTTCTTTTTTTCAGAGTATGATTTCTCTTATCTGATGCAAACTTTAGGACATTCTGTCCCATGAAACCATTTCCTCTGCCACATCTATTGGTCTTTAAAACATGACTGTAGAAAAGAAAGAGGAATGGAGTGTAAGTATTCTGCTTGGAGAACAACAGTGAAGTCAGAAAGTAAACCTTGACTTTAATAAAGTTTGATCTTCTGCAATTGTCTGCTACTTCATGACCTGAATCTGAGATTCCTAGGACAGCAGACTTCTTTGAGGTGGGAAATAGTTCCCACAGTCAATTTTATGATCAAATCTAAGGATGATGTTGGCAAGAGTCATATTTAACTGAAGCAGGAATAGATTCTGATTTTTTGGATCTAAAGCCTTTATAATGTGGGAACACCTCTTTAAGAAAAATAATTCAAAATTACAAATTAGGTAAAAAAAATTTATTCACAGTGAGAAATAATGAAATGCGTATTTTCAAAAGCTGACAAGTACATCAAAAGCTGACAAACATCACCAAATCTAGAAAAAAAAACATATTTATGTTAACTTCCTATTATACTTCTATAAGAATTTTTAAATCTACATGTTTAACTGTGTACATTTGATCACATTTTCATATGACAAAATTTTGTATACAGACAAGAGAAAGCTATTTCACTTTCTAGCGTAGTTAAATGAAATTTGTTTTTGCTATTCATAGGTTAGGAAAGTTTTTTTTGCCTTGGAAATTGTCATTGGTAATGTGTCATATGAATATGCTTAAAATAAGACAAATTATTTATGTACAGTGATATGTATTATGTATACACTTATATTAATGTTGAGAAATGCATAAACCAGTATAATATATATCCTTATCAAGATATGGAACATTTCCAACATCCCAGAAAGATCCCTGGGCTCTTTGTCAGTCAATCCCAAGGTCCTCCCAACTCCTTCCACCAAAAGTAAGGGTGACCATTATTTTATTTCTTCCACGACAGGTTATTTTTACCTGTTCCAGAACTTTCTGCAAATGCAGTCATAGAGTACATATTCTTATGTGTCTAGACTCTTTTACACAGCAGAATATTTTTGGGGTTTGTCCCTATTACTGTGTGCATCAGTAATTCATTTCTTTTTATTGTTGTGCATATTATGCCACTGCGTCAGTAGACCACCATTTGTTTATCCGTTTTCCTGCTGACAGACATTTGGGTTGTTTCTAGTTTTGGGTGTTCTTACAGGTACTATGTGTGGCTGGGTGTATAAATTAATGGTTTAAAATAACAATGGCATTTGTTTTGCTCATAAAACGGCAGTTTGGGCAGTACTCAGTAGGGATGGCCCGTTTTGCTCCACTCAGCTTGATCTGGAATGACTCACAGTCTGAGGCCTGAAGTCATCTGAAGGCTTACACACTCACTGCACGGCAGCCGATGCTGTCTGTCGGTTCAGACCTCAGCTATAGTTGTCAATCGCACAGCCTATAGAGCCTCATGTGGCTTAGGTTCCTTACAACCTGGTGACTAGATTTCAAGTGCTAGTGTCCCAAGAGGTAAAGAAAGCCAGGGACAAGCCGCTTTGCCATTTGTCATCTATCCTTGGATGTCAGAGCACTTCCAGAACATTTCGGTCACACAGTGCTGCCTAGGGTCACGAAAGGGGAAATAGATTTTACTTTTTGATGGGAGCAGCAAGGTTCTGGTGAGCATGTCAGCTGAGAAATCTTGCTGTGGCCATTTGTGGAATACATTCTGTCTTGTGTCTGTGATGAGTGAAGATGCCCTGACATTCTTACACAAATCCCTGACGATAGGAAACGGGCTCCCATTATCCTGAATCTAATGCATTTTTTGGTAAGTAATTTGTTTCTCGGTATGCAACCCATCTCCCATTGCAGTTGGTGCCCCCTGCCCCCCGTGTCACCCTCTTCACCTGTCTGGGACCCCAACCTCTCCTAATTGGCAGCCCTCCTGTGTGGACTTCTCTGAATCCTGCTCAGGCTCTGATTTTCTAGATAGATGCCCTTCTACCCTACTTGTGCCCTGACGCCCTTACCAGGCTATTCCTGTTCTGGGGAGCCCTCTTTACCTTGCTTGGGCTCTGGTACTGCACAGTGGGCAACCGTTAAAATAAAACAATGGTCTTAACTAGTTACAGTTCAGGTATTTTACTTTTGTGAATTATAGGACACATGTGACCATATGAACAAATTTGTAGGTTCCTGTCAGAGCTCTGCAATAGGTCATGCAAATGAAAGGTCCTTTCATCATAGAATTATCTCTAGTATTATTCATACTCCTGAACATTGCAAATGCTGGTAAAGAGGAAATGGCTGTGATCCATGCCCTCTGCTACTTAAATTAGTCATTCTTTTGTGGTACTGATTCTGCCTAGAGTTAGGCCATTTATATACATGGCTGTTGCCTCTGAATGTTCTACTTTCTTAGACAGAAAACAAATAGCCCTGTGTCTAAAGTTTTTCCAGTTTATCATTCAAATGTTTTACTTGACTTACAATCATATTATTAATTAATTCACATTAATGCAGCCACTGCAAGGATCATAGCATTGGAGTAAAAATAGAGTGGGGGAAGAAATATCCTGTCTTCTTTCACCACTCACTGCCAGAAGGTAAGGGAACTCGAGTCATGTAGTCAGCTCTACGTGGTTAGCTCCTGATAGCACATGACAGTGTAGAGAACGGCACATGGCTATTGAGGAAGGGTGGGCTTATAGTCCTTATTTCTTTCCACCCTGTGTATTTGTTTACTATTGCTGCTGTAGCAAACTATTGTAAACTATTGCAAATTTTGTGGCTTAGGGCAACATAAATTTATTATCTTATAGTTCTTGTTGCTAAAATTCTGAAATGAGTTTCACAGGGCTAAATTCATGGTGAGTCTGCTTTCCTTCTGTAGGCTCTAGGGAAAGAAGGCATTTCCACATCTTTCCTGCCTTCTCAAAGCTGTCTGTATTCCCTGGCTGGTGACCTCTTCCTCCATCTTCAAAACCAGCAATGTCAGACTGAGTCCTACTTACATGGCCATATCTCAGGTTCTCTCTCTTCTGCCTCCCTTTCCTACTTAAAAGAACTCTTGAGATTACATTAGACCCTCCTGGATAGTCCAGGATGATTTTCCCATTGGAAGGTCATTGGATTCATGACCTTAATTCCCATTTGCCATGTAATCTAACATATTCACAGATTCCTGGGATTAAGTCATAGACATCTTTGGGGGACCGTTATTCTACCTATCACTCATTGTTAGTTCAGAGATGTTTCTTAGGAGTACCGTGACTCTCCTTTTGCCACATGGTACAGCAGATAAAGTAACGACCAAAAGTCCAACTAACTAAATTTTTAGGATTCTCATACATTTCCTCTCTTGGTGTTTGCTACTGAATGGAGCATGGAGATGTCACTAGCGGGGTGTATATTGTCACAGTTCTACAAGGATTCCATATGAACACAGGTTTGAGTTCGGATATATCAACTTTTCCCTCATTGGAACTCCTTGTGATGTTTCAGGATGTCCTGTGTTCTGACCTTGAGAAAAAAAAATCACATGATAAGACCGTTCTTTTCAACAGGTGTCTCAGTAAGGAGAAGACCAACCTTGCATCTCTTTCTCGGTGAGGGAGGGGAATCATATTACTGTTAGTACTTTCAGGGATTTATACCTCCTTTACAAATGACACATTCATTTGAGGACCAAAGAAAATGTCCCCTTTCTCCCATTATCTGTATCACAGCTGACTTAAATTGATCTGATTATATTGGGTTCTTAAGCTTTTTTGGGTAGGTACTGGTAGCCAGTGATGGGCACAGTTAGCTGTTTCTCCAAAACCTTTCCACCAGGTTATAATCAAAGCAAAACTAGACAAAACTAAGTTTTGTCACATATAACAGATATTTATTATATCAGCCTTCATTAACAAGCTAACATGAACCATTTTATAAACCTGTTCTGAAGGCTTGATAAAATTCTAGGCCCATGTTCTTTTAAGTGTCCTGAACCAAACCGCACAGCACGAGGACTGTTCCTTTCAGGTGGCCACAACAGCGTTCCCAAGGCAACATTCTTGTCATTGCCATCAGTCATCCAGAAATCCTCCTATGACAGTGGCTGGATACAAGCCTATTGAAATACCAAGCTTCTGTTCATTCTGAAGGGTGAAGACCATAGGCTGGTCCTAGGTTCTTATATCTTGCTTTAAACTATTTTAGTCAGTTGATATATCTTGATTAACTTTAATTTTGCCAAGAAAAGACCATTTTCAATGTTTATTGTGCTACCCCCCAAAAGTGCCACTTTTTCCAGCAGGTGAAATTTGTTTCTGATATTCACTATGTTCATTAACAATGCCAGAGGTGTTACTGGAGGTTGAATTGGTTGAAGCCCTTGTAGTGGCTATCTTTGAGGTTTGGCCTTTCCACATATTCCTAGCTAACCACTTTCAGACTCTTCATTCTCCTTTAGAGCAACTGACTGTTTCTGGAATGAAACTTAACTGACTGGTACATGCATAGTATCATACTGCTTATGTGCAAGTATTTGACACTTCATGGCAGATATCATAAAAATCAGTAGTGAAAAATGTAAAGCCCACTAAAGAAGACTGCAGAGTTTGCTTTTTTGTTGATCAGAAGAAAAGAATTTGTGGCCTGTGAAGTTGAATTTTCCTGGCTAGTATAGGTTTACTATACTATAATTATGGCATACATTAAATGGAAGCTGACCATTTTAGTATCAGGCATTGTTCTTTTTTATATATAGCCTCAATGTGGGGACCATCCAAACCCTATGATTAAATCAGTGTTGGAAGTTTTATAGGGACCCTATAAAAAGTATCCTTTGAACAAACTAAGAATTAAGACAAAAAAGGAAGGCAAATACAAGATAAAAGAGAGTAGCGAAGTGTCTTCTTTGGTACATGTGATATATGGGATAGTGGTTAAATCAAGGCCTCCAGACACATGGACTGCATTTGAGTCCCAGGTCTGCCACTTCTGGTGGTAGAATCTAGGGAAGGTTGTTTATACTCTCTGTGTCCCACATTCTTAAATGTGTATGATTTAAGAAAATACTGAGGGGAAAAAAGTTCCTGACAGATAGTAATCTATGTGTAAGTTATCAGCTATTGGCATTGTTGTTATTTCAAAGCATAGATTGGAGGACTCTGTGTCCCTTGGTAGAGAAATGGGCCTACTGTTGCTGAACTCTAGAGTTAAAGATATTTTGCCCCTCTCCCTGTGAGTCACAGTGGGCCCTGGCCAGGGAGGCCTCAGCGGTAGAGTCCTACTCAAGGAACACAGGCAGCAGAGAGGCTTGGAGGACAATCTCCCTTACTGTAGGTAGCTTGCCCCCAAGAAGACCAAAGAAGGTAGTTAAGCTCAGCTTGCCCTTTTTACTCTTTTCCAGTGTACAAATCAGATGAGTTGATTTATATCCTCTAAGATGAAGTGAATAAAAGGCACAGAGAAGCTGGGAGTGTTTGGGAAAAACATTCCTTCATAGAAAACAAGAAGTAGAGAAATGTTCCTCACAGTTGACTTTATCACAGTTGACTTTCCACCCCTCAGTGGCGAGGGTCCATCCAGTCGACAGTGACATCCTGTTTTAGCATAAGTATAAAATGGAATCTTAAACTCCCATAAATGAGATGAGTTGAGTAGAGCAGTTCTCAGGCAGGAAAGATGCAGATATTTTTAGAACAACAACTGTCTGCCTTTGTCTCTCATCCCTGATTGACTCAGTTCTGGTTTGTGTTCTCTTACTGCCCACAAATTTTCTCCACGTGGCAAAGAAGGCCACGAGCAGGGCTTGCTCCATACTGTGATGTCCCAACCCCGTCTATTTGACCTTTCAACTAAAAACTGTGAGGAGATCCTCTGATTGGTCAACTCGTTACATGCCTGCCTCCCGACCAGCTCCTTTCCCAGGGGAATGGTCAGGCTGCGTCACTTACTGTCCCCTTTGGTTAGACAATAGGGCTTTATGATAGGCAATTCCAAAAGTTCACATTAGAGTGGAAGGTCCCTCAACTTTTTCCTGGGTTCCTGCGAGTATCACGGGTTCTCTCCTATTTGCTTGCATAGCCGCTGGCACAGTAGTGAATGAACAAATGAATGAATGAATGAATGGATGAATGAATGAATGAATGAATTGGGCCATCTCTGACTGTCTTAGTAGTTTTGATATTTTAGGCTAGTTGTTCTCTGTCTTCCTAGTCTTTAAAATGTGTTTTAAAATCTATTTCCTGGGACCTTAATAAATAATTGTAATTATATTTATTGGGACATTTGAAGAGAGAAAGAATAAGCTGTTCTTGATACAGCTTGTAACAAGCAATTAATAATTAGGAGCATCACAGAGTTCCTGGAAATCTCTTAAATCGAGGGAGCAATTTGGCCATGTAAAAAGCCAGGAGAGGCCAATATAGTTTAGGATAATGAAAGAATATAGCAGTATAAGCATTAGTAATTAAGTGGAGACTATTAAAACAGCTACTCAGATTAGGAGAACTGAGAGACTTATAAAATGGAATGTGTTTATTGTTTTTCATGGACTTTTAAACTTGTTCATATTTCAGTTCCATCAGCTTCTCTGTGTAATCCTTATTCAATTATAATTTTTTGTGGCATGAGATAAAGTAATGTTCAAGCTATTATTAGGTAATCAATGGACTATAATGCTTCACTGAATTCCTTCCTTACAAATACAGATGAAAGATTTTCACCCTAATGTAGATAAAAGAACAAAGCCTGAGATTAAGAATTGTGGAGCAGGTGGTTTACTTGGGATTGAAATTCTAGGAAACAGGAGTATAGGGAAGAGGAAATGAATTAGCAAAGAAGGCAATTTTTTTATAAAGTTGGCTACTGCTTCAGGTGGCTCTCCCTTCTAAGGATCCTATGAAATTTGTCTGGGAGCCCATTTCCTATAGACCAAGGCTAGCTCCAGAGGCATTAATTTTTTCTCACTTTTAATGTGCACATACATGAGTTCTCAGTGAGTCTTCTTGAGTAGCCCAATCTTAGATGCCCACTCTTAGGAACTGCAGGCAGGAAGGAGAGGTGTACAGTATGGGTCCAAGAAGAGGCTCTGTTCATTTGTTCTGGTCAGAGCTGGTCAAAAGCTCTGCCACCCTGGTCTCCATAGTAGCATCTAGAGGAAGAAGTAAGGTGGATCTGAAAGAGTTTGAAGTAGTGTTCAAGAAGTGTGTCATGTACTGGGTTCTATTACTGCACATTTTTCTAATGATTTAATGTAAAGGCAGTAACCTGCTCCTCACATTGTTAACAGTTTCCCTCACTCTCTCATTTACAATTGATTTGCCAGGAAGCATAATCTTGGAGAGGGGTTATGCCTGGATGTGATTCTTAGAACTTCTTTGCAGACCTCTCCCTGGGTTTCCTAGAATCTACTTAGGCTTATTAATTTGGTCTTGATTCTTTTAGTCCATGGTAGCTGTGATGGTTAATTTTATGTGTTAACTTGTCTGGGTCACAGTACCCAGATATTTGGTCAAATGTCTGGGTCACAGTACCCAGATATTTGGTCAGATATTATTCTTGCTGTTTCTATGAGGATGTTTTTGGGTGATATTTGCATTTAAATCTGTGGATGTTGAGTAAAGCAGATTGCCCTCCGTAATGTGGATGGCCTGTATCCAATCATTTGAATGTCTGAGTAGAATAAAAGGCTAACCTCTTTCCTGAGCCAGAGGGAATTTTCCAGCAGATTGTTTACAGACTTCATCTGCAACATCTGCACTTCCTGATTCTACAGCAGACTGCTTTTGGACTCAGACTATTATTGTTTCCTAAGTTTCCAGCCTGCCAGCCTCCCCCATCAGATTCTGGACTTGCCAAGCCTCCACAGTTGCATGAGCCAGTTTCTTAAAATAAATTTCTTTCTCTCTATATACACATACTATGGGTTCTGTTTCTCTGGAGAACCTTAACTAATACAGTAATCATCTCAGCTTCAGAGAAAAGGAGAAAGCTTTCTAGTGCCTGATGGGTGGGGAACTCCAAAGGACTGAGTGGCCTGTTGGCTAGACGTCTTTGTTAGTACCTGATAATTATTGGTGGCAAAATGCAACTTAAACTCATCCATGTTATACAGAATCCAAGTTTCATCAAAAAGGTTTAAAAAAAAAAGTGTGATTGGGATTTCCTTGAAGAGAACTCATCTAAAATGATGAAAAATCAATCAATTTTAATTATATCAAACAAAATTGAGATATAATTGCAACTGTGCTCTATTCGGACAAAGGGCATATTGTGTTGAATTTTTTGCATAATGCATCTGACTAAACTTGTGGCAGAAATATGACATACTTTATGTTGACTTTGGCAGCATAAAGACTAGCCCAGACATTTTGACAAAAACAACAACAAAGACAACACAAAAACTTTGACATTGTCATCAGTTTTCTCAAAGAGGCTTTCTGTTTTTTGACACTCACACTGTTTTCTTTTGAAAGCTTATTTTGCTTTAACCCTTACTGATTTTCTGTGCCTCAGTTGCTAACCAGTTTAATTGCAAATGTCTTATGTTATATTTGACTGTTTCCCAGTATCACGTTCAGTGGCTTCATTCAACTTGTCTTTTGAAAGCACTGCAGTTTTACTCGGAGAATAGTTTGCCACACTTGCACTGTACTCTTGACTGTTGCACACATCTGCAGTTAAAGACAGTCCACGGAGGGCTTTGGCATGATGGATTGAGATCCAAACTGCTGTTAAACAGGGTTGATGAAGTACCCAGAGAAATGGAGGGGCACTGGTTCATCAAGGATCAGTTCCTTAGAGTTTGGGCTACTTTTGCTTCCCTCCAGAGTAAGTTACAACATATAATTGCAGGGTCTCAGATATGGAAAATAACAAGGACCCCTTCTATCTCCAGACCATCCGAGGACCTCAGATCTGGGTCTGTCCCTCTAGGGCTCTCCAAGATTGGCAGAGACCCAATTCTAAATCATATGCCCTGCAAGTTGCTGACCCCTGCTTCAGCTGTTAGCTTCCTAGAGAATTTTTATGGCTATAGTTCCCATTCTGCATAAGCTTGAAATGACTTGACTATATTTCAGATTTTAAAAGCTTGTCAAAAATCTATGGGTCATGTTTCTTTTGGAACAGTTTACCAGGTTCTGCTATGTTATCCGGGATTTCCATAGAGACTCCTTCAGAGAGAGGCCTGTTTATTGGTAGTGTTTGTTGAGCAAGTTGCTGGATCTGATGAACTCAAGCTGCCACTTCAGATAGTCTCTGATTTTCTTTGTTTGGATACACGGTCATTTTCATCTAGAGCACACACACAGTTTTTAGGAGCTTTAGAGCCTCCAATTTCAGCAAAATGGTTATTTCAGCAAGTAGCTTTGAGAACCTGAGCTAATGTCCTATGACCGGATGGGGGGGAAAGTGCTTGTTGTTCTCTGCTGGGGTTCAGCTCTCTAAGGAAGTAGCCATCTTTGCCTAAAGGTTTGTCTGAACAAAATTATCTGTGTATTTGGCCTTAGGTGTGGTATAGTGGTTAATTGTGGTAACTTTAGAGTCAGAAAACTGGGTTTGAGCCCTGGGTCTACCACTTAGACAGTTTATGATCTCAGCCTTGTCCTGTTATTGCTCAGGTCCTCAGTTCCCATATTTGTAAATTGGGAACATTAATAGCACTTGACTCCTTAGGTTACTGTAAGGATTATTTAAAAAGTAAAATATGTGAAGGGATAATACTAGATGTTCCCAAACTTTTTCAGTTTATGGGTCCCTCAGAGTCTCGGTAATTTTTCATGCTACTCCCAAGCCAAAAGAAATACCCAGTGGCACAGTAAGGATGTACAAGTGTACCTCAGGAATGTCTCACTGTGGAAGTACAGGAGCAGAACTTTCCATTTCCTAAGTGGTTAGGTCTATAGCACTTAATGCATGTTTATGTCTCAACAACTTAATGACTGCTTGAAAAGATAATATCCATACATTGAAAGAAAAAAAATTCATTCAATTTCTTACCAGTGTGATGTGATATATGTTCTTGTTGGGAATAGCTAAATTTTTCAGGTTTTGAAATCAGATTGGACATTGCCACTTTCGTTTTCTGTTCTACTTTGTTTTTCCTGTGATATTTGCTTTATTTATTTATTTTTTAAAGATTTATTTATTTTAGAGATAGAGTGCATGGAGTTGTAGGGGTAGCAGGAGAGGGAGAGAGAGACTCTTAAGCAGACTCCAGTCTGAGTGCAGAGCCTGATGCGGGGCTGGATCTCAGGACCCTGAGATCAGGAACCTGAGATCACAACCTGAGCCCCAATCAAAAGACCCTTAATGGACTGTGCCCCCCAGGCGCCCCCCTGTGGTACTTGCTTTTTATTACAGTGCTTGTAGAAAACAGCTTTGCAGTCTTCATGCCATTGAAGGGAATGTATTGGGATTTCTTGTTGAGAGTGTGAACTACTTTGAGTTAGTAAGTCATGTGGTATTCTATACATGGAGAGTACCATGGTTTCCTTCCTAATGCAAAATATCCCTCCCCTCCCCCACCCCAGCTCCTCTGAATACGCTGTGGTACCCTGAGGCAGGACACCATTTGACAGCTTTCCTACTCTGGTTGCCTGTGTCTTTAAAAGCTCTTCTAGGTGATTTACAAATATAACAGGGCTTGCTGGAGAGGATGACGCTGAGCAAACACATTGACAGTAGTACGTTATCTGACTAAGTCATCATGACTTAGAATCATCTCTAGGAGAGCAGCTGGTAGCTGCTTTGCACAATACCGTTCTGAATTTCCACTTTATGTATATGGCCCTCCTGAGAACAGAATAGGAATGATGTCCCTTTGAGGCCCTGGGGACTAAGGTTACAGGCATTGCTAAATACTTTGTGTGGATTGTCTCATTTAATCCTTTAGAAGAACTTCAGTAGGTTTACGAACTGTAGTATGGCTTAATAATAAAGTTATTTTTGGAGATAAGAAGCTTGTGTGAAACCATAAGAGACTCAGTTTGTCACAAAACAAACTGAGGGGGGCTGGGGAGAGGGTGGTGGGGTTATGGACATTGGGAAGGGTATGTGCAATGGTGAGTGCTGTGAAGTATGTATACCTGGTGATTCACAGACCTGTACCCCTGGAGCTAATAATACATTTATGTTTATTATAAAAAAAAATTTTTTAAAAAGAAGCTTGTGTGAAAGTCTTGGTTCTGTTACTTAACCAATAGTGTACTCTTTATAAGTTGCCTAAACTCTCAGTGCTTCAGCTTCTTCATCTAAAAAAATGGGCCAATAATAGTCATCTACTTCACTGAATTATTATGAGGATAAACTGCTTAATTCATGTAAAGTCCTTTGAGCAGTGCCTAATACCCCATAAATATTAGCTTTTATTGTAACTGCTATTCTTTATTTTGCATATTACTATTTGTAATAGAATTGTGGCTTTAGAGATATTAAAAAACTTGCCTAAGTTTATAGGCTAGTAAGCAGTGATGAAAGGATTCGTCTTTCTCCAGTTACAGTACTCTGGGGAAAAATTTTATCTTCAACTTGATAGGGCCAAATATTATTACCTAATCTGGAAGAAAAGTTAAAAAAGTTGGGACACTGATATGCCTTTGTAATTTAAACTTTTATGATTTGAAATATATGACCCATATCCAAGTTTATTATCAGCTCTTTTTACACATAGCTCTCTAATGTTTGCCAGTCTGTGGCTCAATAGTTAATCAATAGACTAGATTATCTTGTAACATTTTGTCATGACCAGCTTGTTTTATTATTTAAGGGAAGTCCAATGTCTAATCTTTCTTGTACTTTCCTCTCATGCAGCAAAATTAACAAGGCCAGAAAAGAAAACATTGCAACATAAATACTATTAAAATGAATACACTATTGTGGAAATCTCAAAAGCTCAAGTAAGTTGCTGAGGGCTCCCAAGTACTGGAGCTGGGGTTGCAAGATTCTGTGCCCTCTTCATTTTACTATGAAATGCTTAAGATGACCGTTAAAATTGTTCATAGTCATAGCACAGTAGTGTGCTAATTTGCGAAGAGTTAATTGTGTTCATCTCTTCCCAATTCCGAGCTCAGTGACGTCATGTTGGTGGCCTGAAATCAGCCACCATGGCTTGAAATTGTGAGAGTATTTATACTGCAGGAATTACCAAACATTGTTTGGCTTTCTGGAGTAATGTACCACCTTTCCTTGGAGGCAATGCATGATAATAATAAAGCTTGAGATGGAGAGAGAGGTGCTTTTCCTGGTAAAGAGGGAGAAAGGTATTTGTGGAAGGGAAAAGTGGAAAAGAAAAACACAAGTGGGCCCTCAGGCAAATAAATTTTAGGGAAAACATATAAATGAAAGCTGAAGACCTGGAAACTGGTTCCCATGAAGTTGTGGTCCAGGTGCCTGTATTTTTCTTGGACACTCATTGTTACTCTCAGAGGTATGTATAATCTAATTTAAGAGCACCAATGAAAAGATGCAGTATTAAACGGAATAAAGACACCAATCCCTTTAAGTCACAGTGTAGTGAGAGGGAGAGGTAAGAAAGAAAACTAGAATTTAGTGTAAGTCATGTTATAGAGCCTCGTCAGGTTCCTGTGATGTAGGGTGAGAAGTTTGAAACACCAAAGGGATATACTCCTCCACAGCAGCTGACCCTCTCCTATTAGACCAGGTAGCTGACCTTTCATGATTCCTGCGATTCAGGAATCGAGGTCCGCACAGCCTCTTCCCTGGGCTGGTTATCCAGAGGACATATATGTGCATCTGCTAGGCCTGACAGCTTGGTGAGAGATACCTGTCAGAAGAATGTGGGCGGAAGTTGAGATTGTGGGCTGGAGTGTCTGTGGGACACCTGCCATGCTAGGTAGAGCCAGGGATGAGAGGAGGAAGGAGGAGGAACCTGGGTCAGGGGAAGGATCTGCCTGTGTAGGTTAAGTCCTGGCAGGATATGCTGTAGAACCTGAGAACTATACATTTGAAAATTTTATGAAGAAAACAAAGGTATTTAAGGTATTTGTTAGCTTGATTTATAGATTTCAAATAGCTAGGCATTTAGTTTTCTACTCCTACCCCTGGTCCTGCAAATGTCTGGGTGGAAAGGTTAGGGGCTGGCTCCACGAGCTTTCAAAGCAGGATTTGGCAGAGGAGTAAGGTGATCAGCTTTGCACTTCAGGAAGCTCAGGCAGCAGTGAGATTATCAAAGGGTAAGGTTGTAAGAAGGGAAGCAACAGCGGGAAAGCCAGATAAGAAATGGTTATTCATTGATAGGATGACGGTGGGATAAAAAAGAAAGGGTGGGTTAGAGAAATATACAAAATGGACAGGCCACAGGGCTTAATTGTGACATTCAGTTACATTCAGTTAGATACACCATTAACCAGTTGCATATTTGGGCCAGGATCTCTGAATTTGGGGGTTATAGTGTATATAGGGGTAATTTAAATCATGGTGGGGAATGAGGTCACTTGAGAGGTAAGTACTGTAAAGTGAGAAAAGTCCTGACGCCAGATCCCTACAGAGCAGCATTTCAAATACAGGTAGAGACAAGAACCTTTGAAGGAGGCTGAGAATGAATGCTAGAGAGTGGGAGAGAAATCCTGAGGACACGGTGTCAAGGAGGCCAAGAGGAAGGTACCTTTAGAGAAGAAAGGTCAACAGTGTCAAATGCTATAGAATTGTCTGATGAAGAATATATGGGATGGTGTCCATTGGATTTGGCAGTGTTCCATGTTGGTTTAAGCTGGTCAGTAAATATTCTTGACTGACCATGTGTTGAACAGCATGAGTAAAGAGAATGTGCAAAGAAAGAAGGGACACAAAACCCATAGGATGTTGATCTAGCCATGCCGTTCTAGTCCACTTGGATTGAGATCATGGTTATATTGTCAGGTATTGGTCGCCAGCAAACAGCTAACACAACTCTAGGTATGGTAGAGATGTTAATATTTGGAAGTGTATTGATTTCTAAAGAAAGAAAATAAAATAACATCAAAACAGACAAATTTCTGTAGGTAAAATTTTCTAAAACGCCGTCAGTCAATGTCATCTGCCCCCGTACTTCTTCCTGAGCTTCTGCTCTGTAGGAAATCCTACCCTTCCTTCATAACCAGTATAAACCTTACTTCTCCCAATGTTTCTCCTTCACGTTTGCCCACCGCTCATTTGGCTTTTTTTTTTTTTTTTAAGATTTTACTTATTTATTTGAGAGAGAGAGAGCACAGAGAGAGTATGAAGGAGAAGAAGACTCCCAGCTGAGCAGAGAGCCTGACATGGGGCTCAATCCCAGCACCCTGAGATCATTACCTGGGCCGTAGGCAGACGCTTAACCAACCGAGGCACCCAGACGCCCCCTCCTTTGGGTTTCTAAATCTACTACTTTTTGTACCTTGTGAACCACTATCCTACACTAGTAATTTATTTGCATTATCTGATCCCCCCCCCCACCAGTGACATTTTAAGGGCCTTGTCTTTTTATGTATTTCCCGCAGTGCCTAGTATTGTGGTTAGTAAATTCTTAAGGAAATATTTTGGAAGGAATATTTTATTAGCAAAGGGCAGTAAACATACCAAACAAAGGCCATTTCTTTGTCTTAAAAACAAACAACCATAGAACATTGGAGTGGAAGGAACTTGTTGGAACGGCAGTGCCCATTTCTGATTTTAATTAAATGTTCAGAGTGAACACGTGAGCAAGGATTTGTGGCGGTTCTACGTTATGTGCAGTAATTAGGTGCTAGCTTAGGAACTGTGACAGTCAGTCACTGCCTCTGCTCTCACATTTGTTCCTTGTCCTTTTCTGTGAGTGATCAAGGAGGCTGACCCACATTTCCCCGGCTTCCAGCTGAGCTCAGCCAAGGAGAGGCAAATGAGGGATTGGAAGATGGGAGAAAGGAACCAGGCGATTTTGCCCTTGCTCTGCCTTGGCTGAAGTTCCTAGCAGTGGCTCTGTATTCCGCATGGCTCCCTATCCTGCTGGACAGGCCACTGTGGTTCCAGCTTTCCTGGTTTCTAAGCTTTTCTGTATCCACTTGCGGTGGTAGTGGTTTTCTCTGTTACTAATCTTTGGGTTGCCTCACCCATCCCTATTTGGCTTTTAAATTCTTCCATCACTCAGTAACCCAGTTTCTTTTATTCCATTCTCCTTGTCTGAAATATGTAACAGAAGGACAGTCACAGAAATAAAGATATAAAGAAGGGAGAGGGTAGAGTTTGAAGAAGAGATGAAAAACAAGAAAAATGAATATTCTCTCCAAGAAATAAATATAGGAAAAGGTCACTAAAAACCCCACGTGCAAAAACACTGCAAACAAATGTGAGACTTCACCAGAATTACTAGCAGCAAAAAGATTTTATCATTGGAGTAATTTGAGAATCGATTGCTCTGACTGAGCTCAGTGGAGCCAGAAAGGAGAAAAAGGACAGCTTGCGATCTGATGGAGATGAGCTGGGAAAATTGACATTGGCACTTTGGCCCATGGAAGGAAATGAACCATACATAAGTACGTAAGTAGTAAAAAGGGGAGTAAGTTGCTACTTGGATGAGTCTCAGTTTTAACTTGGTGCCACCGAAAGTTCTTTGACACATGGGACAGTTTCTACCTACACCAGATTGGCAATGCAGCAGAGAAAATAACTGTGGACAATTACTGGTGACAAAACAGAATTTTCAGATTAGCACTGCTTGCCTGATTTGTATATAAATCACCAGTGGATTCATTTCTCACCTAGAAAACATCCTTCATCCAAAAATGGTCTTGAAACTCTGTAATTTCCCTGCTGTGGCCAATCAGAGTGCAAATATTTTTTTTTTTTCTTTTTAATGGAGCTATGGGTTCATATTCCTTGAACTAGAAAGGCGAGAGTATCCCTAGGGCCCTAAGGACCACATTTCTGGAGGAAAGAGAAAAATATCCTCATAAAAAAAAAAAAAATCCCGGGCTCCTGGGTGGCTCAGTGGGTTAAGCCGCTGCCTTCCGCTCAGGTCATGATCTCAGGGTCCTGGGATCGAGTCCCTCATCGGGCTCTCTGCTCAGCAGGGAGCCTGTTTCCCCCCCCCTCTCTCTGCCTGCTTCTCTGTGTACTTGTGATCTCTCTCTGTCAAATAAATAAATAAAATCTTAAAAAAAAAATCCCAATTAATCCCTTTCTCTAACCCAAGGCTACAGAAAGTTAAAGCAAACTTCTGACCTGAAGAAGGATATATACATAGTGATTCTAAAATTGCAACCAGAGATGAAATCCAGGAACAGGCCTGCTTTCAAAAGATTGATAACATTTATTTATTTCATTTCAAAGATATTATTTATTTATTTGTCAGAGAGAGAATGAGCACAAGCAGGGGGAGCAGCAGGCAGACGTAGAAGTAGCCTCCCCGCTGAGTGAGGACCCCCCCCACCAAGTGAGTCTCCATCGCAGGACCCTGGGATCATGACCTGAGCTACAGGCAGATGCTTAAATGACTGAGCCACCCAAGTGTCCCAGATTGACAGCATCTAATCTTTGCAGTTTTCCTAGGTAATGCTGCCTAGATACTGGCTTTTTCAAATGCTTTTGTTTTCTGGCTTTCCTGGGGTTGGGAGTAGTTTGCTTATTAGATTGCAATTTAATTGTGGGCTTTTGTGATGTAAATGGTGTTAATATTCTGCCAAAGGCAGCCTTTGCGTTTTTTTGCTACATTTCCTCAGGATTCTCCAAAGGAAGCTAGAGACCTGCAGATTTCCACACTGTATCAGAGTGGGACTGTTTGTTCAAATTTGGGAAAAATCACAGTTGTTGCCCATTAAACCAGGGCTGTTCCAGTTTTGTGAATGCTGATTAGTTAGGAACTTCTCAGAAATCAAATCTTATTTTGGTATTGTACTTCTATCTTTTATTTTAGAAAAGAAAGAAAACACCATTTAAATACTTTACAAATATTTCCGATGACCTCTTTCAACTGAATTTTTATAAGAAATATTTATATAGTTGTAGAGTTTTTCTGTATATCCCATGCATCCCCTTTCCTAGTTAAATTTCAACCTGCAATATGATTCCAAACACCAAAACAAGCCTCAAGTCCTTAGTAGAACAACAGCTCCCTAATTTACCATTCAGAGTTTCCTTTAATAACCTGTCAGATGGATGTTAGGAAAAAATTCCGAAAATCCTAAATGACCAGGGACCTAGAGGTATATATTAGTCAATAAAAGTGGAAGTGCTGGGAGCAGGTGTGATTCTATTTTTTTTTTATTTTTTTATTTTAATTCTCTGAGTAGCTACTCTAAGACAGAAGGGTTGTGCTAGAACAGACATCAGGATTCATAGCTTAGGGTCTGTGTTCTCAAGAAGTTCATGAAGGAGACAGAATCTAAGAAATGAAATTTCAGTTGCTTGTCTTAATGTCTGAGTGTCCTCACTGGTCAGATGGGTCCTTGTGATATCATAACAGTAATATTAGCTAATACTTACGGTGTATTCTCCCATGCAGCGTTTTAAGCACATCTCATGTGTTAAATATTAAATACTCCAATTGATCCTACAAACTGGGTCCTTCTCTCCTTTCCCCCTCCCAAATTTCTTGAGGGCTTACTACCTCTGTAGAGTAACTCCAGGTTCTCTTAGTTCTTGGAAAGTGACTTCAGGCCATTTTTCATTGTGGACAGTGGCTTCTCCAAGACATGTAATTTTCTGAAACTTGCAGCCAAGCTTGAGAAGAACCTTAACAGAAAGCCCTCAGACATTATTTTTAAGGGACTTGGTGTCAAAAAGAGGAATGAAAGTACTCTTAGATTTAGTTATCTATGGAAGTATCCTGAGTATTATATATGGCAATAAATGGGTATCGATTTTCAGCTATATATCTTACAAATCTACTCAAATTTAGTTTCTCTTCGTATATTTCAGGAAGCTGTTCTTTAAAAACTTAGCACCCTATCCATGGCCAGCATAGGGCCACAAAATCTTCTAGCTTCTAGACTTGGGTCTCTGCTGAGCAGGAGGCTATCTATAAGCTGACCTAGCACAAATCCTCACTTTCCACACCAACAGTGACTATTAGGCTCTCAATTACAGTATCAACTTTCTGGAGGAAGACTGGAAAAGAATCACACTCCCTTTATTCCCAGACTTATCTGGAACAAGGCACAATGATAGCCATTAGCAATAAAGATGAGGTTAATTTGCTTTCCCTCTAAATCTGAATGCTAATGTAACTACTTAAAAAGTGCCAAACAATGGAAATAAACAGAAGACTGAATTAAACCACAAATGTATAGGCCTGCACCACTTGGCAAAACATAAGAGCCAGCAGTACTGAAATAACAGCAATTAACACTTAGATGTAAAAGGAACCATAGTATGGTTTGGGGCCCACAGAGCAATTTATCAAATTGAACCAATGTGACCCCGGAGATAGGGATATGTCTTACTTGGAGTGAGGGAATGTAATTCCATAACATTTCTTAGAAATTGAGTTCTTAAAACTCTTAGAGCCCACGTCTGCTTCCTTGTTCTTCATACTCTGTCAGTCCTTGGAGTAATGAGTAGGTTGGGGAGACTCCCAGGGTGAACAAGAGCTGTGCAGTGGGGAGGAGAAAGAGAGAAATGGAGGAGCCCTTGGGCCTGTTCTGTGCCACTAGAGGAACAATGGGACCATTCTTCTATTTTTTTTTAAGATTTTATTTATTTATTTGACAGACAGAGATCACAAGTAGGCAAGAGAGGCAGGCAAAGAAAGGGGGGGAAGCAGGCTCCCTGCTCAGCAGAGATGAGCAGAGAGCCTGATGCGGGGCTCCATCCCAGTACCCCAGGACTCTGAGATCATGACCTGAGCGGAAGGCAGAGGCTTTAACCCACTGAGCCACCCAGGGACCATTCTTCTAGCTTGTATGGCTTATACACATTTTGTTAACCCTAAATTATATATTACTCCTTTTGATCCTGTAAGGTGGAAATGGACAATGCTTTCTAGAGCATCTTTTTGCAAACGAATGATTTGTGGGTGTGTGAGTAAAGCACAGCATTGTGCATGAAGCTTCACACATGCTAGAGTGAGCAGGCACAGTTTTTGTGCCTTGGTCAAGTGTGTGTGCAGTTTACCATGTGTTCAGCTCCTGGCGCTAGGGTGTCATTGTGCAGTGGTAAGTGTAGCTTGGGAGAGCTGTGGTGATGTTTGGGGCCAGTCGCTTGCAGGTTGTAGAACCCCATGCAAATTATGTACTTGAAACTCAGTTTCATCTTTGTAAGATGGGTGTGGTGATCCTTACCTTGTAGCATTATTAGGAGAAATAAGATTGTGAGTGTGTTGGTACACTTTACCCTACAATGTGTCTGCTGTTAATTATTTCTCAACAAATAATTATCACACTATTATTGCCAGAGGGCCAGTGTTGCCCCACAGACTTAGAGTCTGGATGGGAAATGTCATGCCCCCAAAATGGGTCCGTGATTAAAGGAACGAGACTGATATAAAGCGAAGGTCAAGCAAAGCTTTATTTCGTGCCAAGCATCAAGAATCTAACCGAACGTTCGGGGACGGACCTCTTACAAGAGAGGGCGACCCTTCTCTGTTTCACAGACTAGCTTTTAAGGGCAAAGGCCACGCACAGGTGGCCAATGAGATTGTAACACACACAGGAAACTCCACAGTGATGCTAGGTGACCAATTGAATTACAATTTACCCTAGTAGACATTTGAACCAGCCTATTACACCTTGATTAGGATTGGCGCCAAAAAGGCTCCCAAAGAGCGGGGCCCCTACTCCTTGGTAGCTAGGGAGGCAGTATGCAACCCCCCGCCTCCCCGCTGATCGGATGTCTCCACCTGGCCTGACCTACCCTTGTATTTGAGCTTTGTTACCTGAGGCTGGTTTCCGGGTCTTGTTTTTAAGTAAATCCCCTGGGGGAAGGGGATCAGGGAAGCCTCTGGCTAAAATATAAAAATATAAAGTAGGTCCTTACAGGAAATAGGGTATTTATTTATGAAATAGTGCGTAAGCAGGGCTTCATTTCCACTTTCTCAAATGGAAGTCATTTTTCTCTTCTCCATATCCCTGTGCCAGTTTTTTGTCATCAGAATGGATTGCTGGAGAGCCCACACAGGACTGTATAGGCACAGCACTAGGAATGGGAGATTGAGTTCTATTCCAGACCTTCCCATTTCTTTGTTGGCTGGCTTTGATCAAGTTCCTTAACTCTTGGGGGTCTCCATTTCCTCATTTATAAAATGGGAATAATACCATAATTCCCTCCCAGGATTTTTGCAAAGATCAAGGAAGTCATGAAACACCAGAGTCCTGAAATGTATTATAAAACACAAAGCATTATTAATACTATGCTGTCGTTATTCATGAATATTCCTTATGCCCCAAACTAGATAGAAAGATTGACCATGATGACTTGAACAGCCAGTTTTCAAAAGCTGTGAGCTAGGGAGGGAGACTTACTGTGAGAAATATGTTAGAGAGATTGTTAGATAAGCATTTCTAGTCCATCACTTCAGCCATTGAGACTTTTCCATATAAGTTATCTTGATTTTTTTTTTCCCCCAAGGAGTATCCAATGAAGGGGAAAATGATCAATTGGGATTATTAGGGAACATTTTCAGGATCCAGGACCAGGAAGGGCAGACAGTAATGTAATGGATAGACAGTAATAATGAAAGGCTTAAGATACCTCTTGCTGGGGGGCATTTGTGCTATAATGGTATATGTTGTGTATTTATTATCCATTTCTGTGACAACCTGCCCCCCCACCCTCCCCACTCAAACCAAAGTAAACAAACAATCGAAAAAAAAGCCAATCACCAACAATCAACCCAACCATCAACAATTGCTCTACCCATCATCATAAACCAAAACAAATCACAAGTAGTTTTAAGTTGTGGCTCTCTGGATGGCACAGAATTAAAAAGATCTCTCTGATGCCTAGGTCAAAAACCTTCAATTATGGACAGCCATGGTCTGTGACCTTGACTGCATGTATGTCTCATGCCCTCACACCAGGCACCCAAAAGGAACCAACAGTGCTTATTGAAGAACTGTTGCATATTCCTTCAAAGATTAGGGAGAGACAGGTCACTTTTTCTTATTACCACCCCTTATGATTCCAGCAGGGTCTTGATTTGGGGTAACCTCAATCCCAAAGGTGATAGGTTCTTTAGAGTGATGTTTTAAGTATCAGAGCATTGCTGGAGGGAAGGGAGGTGGGTGGATGGGGAGGCTGGGTGATGAACATTGGGGAAGGTATGTGCTTTGATGAGTGCTGTGTGTTGTTTAAGACTGATGAATCACAGACCTATATCCCTGAAACAAATAATACATTTTATGTTAATAAAAAAAAATAAAGTGAGTCTCTTATAGACAGAAAAAAAAAGAATATATAGTATTCCTATGTGAAACTCTTGAACAAAAGTAATTTACACTGAGATCCAAGAGATGAGCAAATGTTATGTTTGCCTCTAGCTGCATTGCTAAGGGAAATTATTAACCATTGTTAAACATACAGTTTGTCCATGTGAGAAGGCTCTTGATTATGGTTTCTGAGAGATTGCTCTTTTTTTTTTTAAGATTTTATTTATTTATTTGACAGAGAGAGAGAGATCACAAGTAGGCAGCGAGGCAGGCAGAGAGAGAGGGGGAAGCAGGCTCTCTGCTGAGCAGAGAGCTGATACGGGGCTCGATCCCAGAACCCTGAGATCACAACCTGAGCCAAAGGCAGAGGCTTAACCCACTGAGCCACCCAGGTGCCCCGAAGTTGCTCTTTTGACTTTGAGCTGTGGCTTATATTTGAAACCACAGAGTTTTAAGATGTCTTCCAGCTAATAGGCTACTGGACTCTAGTTCCCCCATTTCAGCTGTTCTGGAAAACATGGAGTCATTCTTCTATGCTCCCATCCTCTGGCCCTTCAAAGTTAATTTCTTAAATACTTTGTGACTTGTAAGTCAGACCATCCAGACATTCTACTCACTCAGTAGTTTTCACATGAGGTAATGACTCCGTTTTTATTTATGTAGATATCATAAGTAAGAGGACCCAGATAACAGTGGTTAAAGAGCATATCTGAAAGTTCAGTTCCAATAAAAATGACATGATGGATTAAAATGCGCAAAGGATAACTGAATGTCTACTGTGTGTCCCAAGGCCACAGTGGAAAATTTCACACTCTTGAACTTTATCTATAATAATCCTGTAAGGGACCTATTATTGTTTTTGTTTTATTGATAAGACATATGAAGATCAGAAATGTTAAGAAATTTTTCCAGTGTCACATAGCGGCTTAATGATGGAGCCAAACTATGAAATCTGATCATGCATCTACTATTTGTAGAAAGAACCGTTTTTTGCTTTTAGCTTGATTTTCAGGAAGCACCTAGAAAATTCTGCCCTGGTGTTTAAGCAGTGCTGGAGGGACTTCATTGTTCCAGGACACTGTGACTAGTGAAAGACATATACAAAACTATTTACAATATCATATATAGAACTACCATACATAGAATTTTGTGGCTACTTTCAATCTATATTTTAAGGGATCTTTTTTTTTTTTCTATTTGCTTCCACAGATTCCTCCATAATTCTGCAATAAGACAGAGTCCTATAAGAAAGGCAATCATAGGGCTCCTGGGTGGCTCAGTTGGTTGGGCGACTGCCTTCGGCTCAGGTCATGATCCCAGAGTCCCAGGATCGAGTCCCACATCAGGCTCCCAGCTCCATGGGGAGTCTGCTTCTCCTTCTGACCTTCTCCCCTCTCATACTCTCTCTCTCACTCTCTTTCTCTCAAATAAATAAATAAAATCTTTAAAAAAAGGCAATCATAGATTAGTTTTTGAACTAATCAATTAAAAAAAAAATAAGATCTATCTCCAGGCCAAAAGGCTATCATGATTTAATTGCAGGTAAAACCTGTGTGCCTAAATACAGGCAGCTTGAACTTTTGTAATTAAAAAAAAAATTTTTTTTTTGAGCAGCTGTTTTTGGCTTTGTGATTTTTCTGGAGCAAGTTTATTATTATATAATGAAGGATTTACTTCAAAATTATTTTTTTTATTTCTTTATGGGATTATTTTTTTTCTTTATGGGATTATTTTTTATTTTTTTTTTATGGGATTATTTCTTTTTATGGGATTATTTTTATGGGATTTTTTTTATGGGATTATTTCTTTTTATGGGATTATTTATGGGATTATTTCTTTATGGGATTATTTTTTATTTCTTTATGGGATTATTTTTTTTCTTTATGGGATTATTTTCTTTAACAACTCTGATTTATACTATGTTTAGCAAAAGTAGCATCATAGTATGGGATAATTTTTTTTTTATAAATTAGGAGACTCTGGAGGCATTTCCTGGAATACTTAATAAAATTTTGATTTGAAAACTAAGCCAATACACTGTTTAGTTAAGGGTGTTTCCCTTTGTTGGCCATAATTTGAGACACTGCAAGGAAAATGGAATCTTTAAGTCTGGGAAATCAACTCTTTTCTCTTGAGCCAGCCTTACATTCGTCAAAGTGCTGTCCTCATTTTCCTAGTGATTGATATTAAGAGGTATGCCCCAGTGCCACCACTCTGTGTGAGACAGTAAGGGTCAGATGTACATGAAGATAGAGTCTAAAGACCCTGTCAGTGTTTCAGCAAACTTCAGAGTCCTCCTGTGGCCAAATAGTCATCATTTCTACCCGTTCTCACCACACACGAGAGTGTGATGGCTGAGGATGAGAATCAGGCTGAAGTGTAGGACTGGCCTGCCCCAAACTGTGAATTTGGCCGGGTTTGTCCCGAGTTCCTCTCTCATCTCTTTCTGCATTCCCTTCTCACTGTGAGTAGTTTCCCACTCACTCAGTGTTGGCCAGTATTCCCCCACTTCTTGTCTCGCCCTGGTTAACTAGGATTACAGCTCAACTCTTCCCTGTCTCCTTCTGTCTAAGAGAAGGGAACTTAGGTCCATTCAGTATCTTCTCTGAGCCAGAAGCTTTACATGTTTTTATCCTCTCATTAGAGTGGATGTTGTTTTTAATTTTTTGATTTTTAAAAATCTATTATTATTTTTTTAAGATGTAGTTATTTATTTTAGAGAGAGAGAGAGATAGAACACAGGCAAGGGGAGAGACAGAGGGAGAAGATGAGGGAGAGAATCTCAAGCAGACTCCCTGCTGAGTGGGGAGCCAGACGCGACATGGGGCTGGAGCTCACTCTTAGAACCCTGAGATAGTGACCTGAGATGAAATCAGGAGTTAGCTGCTTAACTGACTAAGCTATGCAGGAACCCTGAGGATATTATTTTTAATTTGCACAAGAGGGTCATATGTGTTGGGCAAATTGCCCAACTCACATCACTGGCAATTAGTGGAACTAGTGGTAGGAACCCAGGTCTGTTTGACTGACAGCTCATGCGCTTACTACTGTGACATTCAGCTTCCTGATCTAACTTAATATTTCATTCTCTCTACTTCTTCAGAGGCCAGCAAAGTATCTGGGTAAGATCAACAAATGAACAGGCTCCAAATAAGGTGTGAGTGGCTCATGTCAAGTCAGTGAGAGCATGGAGAATGGCCACCATTTGTCTGCAAGTGTTTCTTTCTTCTAATATCTGCTGTCTGTCCTTTTGGGTGAGCAAGAGCAGTGTTCATAGCATTAGCCTTGATCTTAGAAGATGAGCCTGTGACCCTTCACCCAGGGATGAATTTCATTCCTAACTTTAAGTGTCCCCCTTTGGTAAGCATCCTACCTGAACGTATGTTTCTCTTAGATAATATCTGTGTTTAAAAGCAGCCTTGGGCTGGGACGCCGGGGTGGTTTAGTCAGTGAAGCATATGCCTTCAGCTCAGGTCATGATCCCAGGGTCCTGGGGCTGAGCCCCACCTTAGGCTCCCTGGTCAGTGGGTAGTCTTCTTCTCCCTCTGCCTGCTGCTCCCCCTGCTTGTGCTCTTTCTCTCCCTCTCTCTCTGTGTCAAATAAATAAATAAAATCTTAAAAAATTAAGTAAAAGCAGCCTTGAGATGCCAGTGAGGTAGTGAAATAAGAGATCCCAGCCCTTGTCCCCTCATAGAAACACTGGTTTAACAACGATCCTTGGACAAAAATACGTTTAGAGAGCTCTGGAATCAGTATGAGAGGTTGTAACGCCAGTGTAACGCAGAAATGAGAAAAGATGAATTGCAAAGGTTGTATGCAGTAAGCATGCACAGCTTTTTGCATGTCAGTCATACTTTAATAGAGTGGTTTTAAAAAAAGAAAGCAGCTATAATGTCCCAACCCAAAGGATAGAGTAACGTAGACATTTTTCGCATAGGGCAAGAGAGAGAGCACTTTTGTTAGGCCTTCTTCCCCTGTCCCTCCTCTCCTGTCCCCTCCCACAAAGGTGACCTCCTGTGCCACCTCCAGTAGAGAGCCAGCCCTTGCTCTATTGCCCTGGAGCCCTTGAAGCTCCAGCAAGCCTAATGTCAGTGAACATCAGGTAAACAACTGGGAATGGAAATGTGGCTAACACAATGGGTACAAGCTAAATAATTTCTGTGTTTTTCTAAATCTCCTCTCCTCCCTGAAGTTAAGGCAATGTGACCAATTTAGGCCAATAAACTGTGAGTAGGAGTTAAAAGTCAGTGTTCTTCCTCTTTCTCTTATTCTCTGCTTAAGGAAAGGTAGGGGAGACTGGACCCCTGATTTACCGAATGCAGTGATACTGCCCTGGAGGATTTGTCCCATTTACATCAGACTTTGCTTGAGAGAGAAAAGAATCTTGGTTTTGTTAAGCCACTGAAATTTTGGGGTTTATTTGTTATGCAGTGTAGCCTAAGATGTTCTGAAGAACACAGGGAGATTTTGTGCAAAATGCCCTCCACATTCTCAGGATATATGCTCTATGAATGGACGTTTTAGAAACAGACTTCTTATTTGAAGGCAAGTCCTTCCCACACATTTGGAATTTGTTTCAATTTTATAATGGCAATCTTTGGGAGCCTTCAAATAGTCAAGTTTATATGAATACCTAGATGATTGAGTATTGAGGATATTAATTATGGAGGAACAAAGTTGGTTGTAGCTTATAGGTCATCAGTGTGACTCTGTTATAAATGCTGTGATTCTCCCCGTCCCTAAAGATTAACCAGTGAAGGCTGGCTGATGTGTTACACGGAAGCCGGAATTGCAAACACTTTCCCATGTTGAAATGGCTAGGATGATAGAGCTGCTGTTTAACAAGAGATGCTACTACAGTCTCTGTTGGGTAGTTCTGGCTTTGGCATTGGCTTTTCTTCTCTCTCAGGAATTTCCAGGGTTAAAAGAGATGCTATTCTTGGTATTATTACAAAAGCAAGGATTTTTAAAAAATTAGATCACTATAAAGGAAACTTGCAACTTTGCTCCCAACTCTCCCTGGGTCACTTGACCACAAAATTCCTGTGTGTTTGACAGAAGGCTGTGTGCCTCTCAGCCTCCAGATTTCATGTCATGCTCCAAGGAATATGCAGATGGCAAGGATGCCAGATGAACCAACCACATTTTCTCTGGGCTGAAGATTTTGGGCAAATTGCAAACAACATTATATATATATTTTTTTCTTCTTTCCCTGAAGTTCCTCCTGAATTGTTTCTATTCGTTAAGGCTTTCTCCTCCTTGCAAATTGGAAGTTTTTATCTCTAGAATCTTTTCCTTTAAGCATTTTGGGTTTTTCTCTGTAATAGTTTTAGTCTCATCTCCCAACGGATGTCTTTTCTGCCATGATACAGGTCTATGCAGTCTCACTAGGCTAAGCTTTTCAATTCACTGCCTTGTCTGTGTTGAGGCTTATTGTTTCAATAAGATTTATTGTCTCTTCTTTTTAAAGTTCCTGACATTTTGGTTATCTCTACCAGGATCCAAGTAAAGCTCCCTCATATTTGACTGTCCAGGCTTAGTTACAGAATCCATCCTGCCCACATTCTATGGCAGGAAGTGAGCTGTCTCTTCTTTTTAAAGTTCCTGACATTTTGGTTATCTCTACCAGGATCCAAGTAAAGCTCCCTCATATTTGACTGTCCAGGCTTAGTTACAGAATCCATCCTGCCCACATTCTATGGCAGGAAGTGAGCTGTCTCTTCTTTTTAAAGTTCCTGACATTTTGGTTATCTCTACCAGGATCCAAGTAAAGCTCCCTGATATTTGACTGTCCAGGCTTAGTTACAGAATCCATCCTGCCCACATTCTATGGCAGGAAGTGAACCCAAGTAAGCTTGGGTTCCATCTGTTGTGTTTTTGGAGGGAGACAACAAAAGCAAATCCCAAGCAAAGATGGTAGGGCTACTTCAGGATCCAAGTTCAGGAGAGTAGCCAAGAAGTATTACAGTCTTTTGGAATCACCTAAACCCTGCCTCTTTTGAAGGCTGTCCAGGAAAGGCACTGTCCAGGAAAAGCTGGGAATTTATAATTCCTATGAAATGTTATAAAGCTATACAGAGGTCTGAGTAGACTTGGTGCATTTCTTTACTGAGGAGAGACTGTGCCACCTCTAAACATTTACTCACTGTCCTTTACCTACACATCTGAATCTCTGTGGGATGGTTTAGATCCCACACTCACTAGGAGTTTACAGGGTGATTCTGAGAGAGAAGTGGTGGCTTCTCTGATGTGACTGTTTTTATGTATTGCTTCATGACGACAAACTGTCATGAATGTCATGACAGGTCATGAGCCACAGTGTTCTATCAAACCCTGGTCAAGAATGGACTGCAGTGAAGTCACACTTTACAGGGAGGATTACATTCCAAAGATAGTGAGTCAGTGAGAATCATGGAGGAGCAGAGTAATTCTTGGAAAGCTTTAAGGAAGATGCTCCATTAGAAACTAAGATAGAGCCAGTTTTTCTTCTGATTTTTAAGCAGATGAGCACCAGATGAAGAGGTTGGCTTATTTTGGGGGGGGCTGTGCTATTCTAAAAATATGTATTTTAAAATATTCCAGTCATACTTAAAGGGAAAGCAGATTTGCCTCTCCAAATCTCTGGGGGCATTTTCTTATTGAAGGGAAGGAAAACAGATTGCCCTTAATTGCAATCTCAGTTGCAAACTCTATCCCTGGGTTTGTATGCCTAAATTTATGTAATTTTGAGGCACATATGCTGTGGCTTCAAGAGAGTTCCTAGAAGAAATGTGGCCAGTCCCCAATTTTGAAAGATTGGAGGAAGTCTGGAGTCTGTCCTGCTGGATGGTGGTATTGAGGACAGCAGAAGTGTTGTGAAGAAGGGATTATTAAATGTATCCTCAGTGAGGTGTCAAAATCCCCATCCTCTGAATGAGCCTTTGTACAGAGGCTACTGAGATGTGCAGGGGGAATGAGGCTTCTGTGAAAAAGATCTCTAGTTAACAATATTGGAGCTGAAAGTCTAAGCAGTTGAGCTATTAATAATTGCCAACTCGGGAGACAAACTCTAGGGAACCTTCTCCTGAAATCTGGAGAGCTAGGTAGGGCTGTGGGTACCTTGAAAGACTGAGACCTTTGATCCCTCTGATACCAGAGTTCAGAGCAGATGGTACAGAAAAGCAGCAATGGCAGGGAGAAATACCTGCATTACAGTCCCTGGCTTGGAAAATCCTCTTTCTCGGATTTTTAAAAGTTGATTGGCAGAGCTTCACTGAAAGAGCCTTATTTTGTTACTATAAGTAACTTGGATGATTTCCCTTGAAGCCAGTAAAATCTCTTTATTAATACTTTCCTGGCCAGACTAGTTTTTCTCAGGTGGCAGCACTGAGCTGCTAAGAAGAGACATTTCTATGGGTTTCTAGATAGAACTTGAATGAAGGAAGTCTGATTCTCTTGTCCAGGGACGTGTCCGCTATAATTCCGGGCAGGGGAAGCAGGATGTCCAGGGGGATGTGTCCTCTAGACTTCATCCCCTAGAAGGCGTACCTGTTGAGCTGCCTCACCAGCCATGTTGAAATAAACGCCAACCAGGAACGACTGCTATTTGTCTGATAAGGAAAACTGAGATGACATAATAGTGAGTCTTGACTGGTTGACGTATCATGGCTGCAGTGTGTCCTCTGGCTTACACTCACCTTGTAATGCTAGTCAGCAAGTTTGTGTGTCATAATTCCATGTTCTCATTTATATTAAATCAAACATTATCAGTTTAAATGAGGGAAACAACAACAAAAACATTTACTCATGTATTGAGAGATCCCAGATTTGGTTCTGGATGGGTTCTAAACTTAGATGAATAGAGGAGGGAGAACTATAACAATTCACTGAGATTTTTTTTCCTTTAGAAAATAAGGTGGTGGGAGTGTGGTGGTGGGTGGTGGGTTTTGGCTAGCCTTAGATCTGTTACTGGGCTGGCATTCTATGGGTCTGTGATGAGCAGCTCGCTTTGCATAGAACAGAGATGAAATATGTTCTGAGACATGTTAGTTCCCAATGGCTCTTGCCAGAAGGGGAAGAGCTACATGTGATAAATGTTTCTGTTGATAACAGTGGCTTTGTATTTTGGACTTTAGCAAATGAAAAGATCCCATGTACTACTTAATAATCCCTGTGCTAGTAGGTTTCTGATGAGCAGTGTGGCTCCAGAGCCAGATTTTGTGAACAACTCAGGGCACATGTGTAGATTAGTTAGCTGATGCCAAATTGTAAGAGTGAGTTATAATAACTGAGTACTGATGGCATGCCAG
The DNA here is from genome assembly GCA_004024625.1 of Mellivora capensis. Taxonomy (NCBI): domain Eukaryota; kingdom Metazoa; phylum Chordata; class Mammalia; order Carnivora; family Mustelidae; genus Mellivora; species Mellivora capensis. The sequence continues at coordinate 18,418 of PISX010001989.1, read as the reverse complement.
GCATTGTACTTATGGTTCTACCTGTCTTGTTTTATTAATGTTCACAATCATCTTAAGAGTTCAGGATTATTTTGATCTCATTTCATAGATGGTTGTAATGAGGGTTAGAGAGTATCTTCTTTTTTTTAAGATTTCATTTATTTGGGAGAGAGCGAGCGTGGAAGTGGGGAGGGGGGAGGGCAGAGGTGAGGAAGAAACAAGCCTCCTCCCCACCCCGCTCCTCCAGCAGGGACATCCCGAGTCAGACTCGGGGCTCAATCCCAGGACCCTGGGATCATGACCTGAGCCAAGGGCAGATGCTTAACTGACTGAGCCACCCAGGTGCCCTGTGGGAGATAGAGAGTAACTTGCCCAAGTTCACAGAGCAAGAAGGTGGCCAAGAGAGGATTTGAACGCAGGTTGCTTGTTGCCGGGAAGGCTCTTTTAAACATAGTGTGATGGTCTGTTGACTTTTTATGTTTACTGCATTAAACTGTTTTCTCCAGTGTTTTGGGAAAAGTGAAAATATCTCAAAAAGCTACATGTGATAAATGTTTTAAAATTCCCATCTAAAAACAAGCATATAACTTAACCAACCATTAAAAAATGTATATAAACTTACTGTACAATAAAATGTACTAATTTGAAATTAAACAGATTAAAATAAACATTCAGTTTGATTCCCAGAGCTGTCAGCTCCTCACTCTCTGTTCAGTCAGTCAGAGACTTTTCGCTATTTGTGTATTCAGGAGTTTTATTGAGTTAACTACAACCTCTTGGTGTTTTGAGAGTGTTACTATGGATGCTATTACTTTGCTCTGCTTTGAGAAATGCTGTCAGAAAGAGACAAGCACACACAACTGAACTGGTGGTTTTTTCCAGTGAAAAGGCTATTTAAATAGAAGGCTGGCTTCATGCTGATTACTGTTGATGAAGATTATGCCCGCCGTGAAGCTGCCTTGGACAGTCTCACAAGTCACCCTTTCTTGCATGTATATTTTAAAACGCCAAACAAAAGCCAATGCCAACAATAATGCTCTCATGCAGGCTATTTCTTCTGCAGACTATCCAGAAGCCTCAAATAGCCCAACGTTTTTCACAAGTGAGTCCATACATTCTCTAAGAATGCTGAAAAGCATTTAAGGGAGCAGATCTAGAAAAGTGTGGGTGGGAGGGAGGGAGAATGTCAATTTCTTACATTTTTATTTTCCTTTCCCCCGAAACAGGTTTGGTTCATGGGGTCCTCTTCTTTGGGCAGTCATGGCATTTTCTTATTTTTCATGGTATAACTAAATATTTGCCTTTTCTGGGACGCCTGGGTGGCTCAGTTGGTTGGACGACTGCCTTCGGCTCAGGTCATGATCCCGGAGACCCGGGATCGAGTCCCGCATCAGGCTCCCAGCTCCACGGGGAGTCTGCTTCTCCCTCTGACCTTCTCCTCACTCATGCTCTCTCACTGCCTCTCTCTCACTGCCTCTCTCTCAAATAAATAAATAAAATCTTTAAAAAAAAATATTTGCCTTTTCTTACTGCAGAGGCGGGAGAGTTGTTTTAAAACACATGAAAGACATTTTCATCTTTCAGCTGCCCTAGTGTGATGCTTTCTCTCCTACATACCACAAAAACTGGACCCTGCCTCCTCTGTGGATTTCAATCCATTTCTGTTGTCTTTATTATGATCGGAGGGTGTGAGATGAATGAGAGAGAGCACCTCTCACCGTGAACTATACTTTATTAAGGATCCACAATAGGGTGGGCTACTGGGAAGACGAGCTTTATGTTCTCCAGATTTATAAATGTTTTCCCCAGTCCTCCTCTGTCTTTCTCATTGTTTCTGCTGGCTTAGGGCCTCTCCTGTCTTTCTCTGGCTGCTCCTGCATTGATTTTTTTTTTTTTTTCACTGCACTGACTGGTTAGCCTGTTAAATATCGTGAGAATAAGCTGCTCCCTGTCCTGGCATTGCTTTTTGAAGGAAACATTTCCTTCCCTTGTGCAAGCCAAGGAGTTACTTCCATGGGGAGAAAGTTGGAGTGCTGATTGGAAACATGCATGATTGCTGGTTTAAATTTGGCTTATTTGCAACAGACAGAGTTTGGGAGAGATAGGAGAGAGGGGTTCTCCTGGTTCTGAGGTGGTTCCCACATCTGCTTCTTATTAAGAGCACTGTGGAGAAAGGTTTTGAAATTAACTTAGTTGTGGAATAATAAAGTAGGCCTCTTAATATGGGGGATTATAAATGATTACCCTAGAAAATGAAGGGACACTTTTCATCCCCTAGGTCTTTCACTTTTTCCAAGGTGGTTTGGCACCAAATAGAAAGTGGAGAAATATTCTGTATCCTCTCTATCTGCAGTGGACAAAGGTGCTGTTTTACTCCCTCTTCCTAAGAGTCTAGATTCAGGCTTTTAGGGCACAGAGTATGTAGCCAGCCAAGAGCTGTTCATCCACATGGCCCTAGCCCTCTGGGACCTACAGCGGGCAGGGGCATCTTAGGGACATACACAGTTTTGTGTCTAAAAGGGAGAGGCCGGTCTGCTGGTCTTACCTGTCCTGGAGCTCTCAGGTGTTGCTCTAGAAATAGGCACTGGGGTACACATCATAAAATAAAACAAAACAGTATATTTCATTTCAGCCCCTACCTCTTAAAAGGTCAGCATCATAATCTGAAGAAGACACCCAGCCCTCATAAATGCTACTCTCTATATATTCTCATTTATTCATTTTTTCCCTCCCCATATTGAATGTAAGAGCTATTATAGCAGAGATCTTGTTTTGCTGTCTTATATTCCCTGTGCCCAGAGCAGTGTTTGGAAAATTATAAGCACTTTGCAATCAACTGTTGACTAAGTTAATCAAGGAAGCAATGGAGGAAACTCCCTGCCCTTAAAGGGTAATTTTGGATGCTGCCTTGGACCCTTAACTGTATTGAAACTCTTAACTGAGATGGCTCTGTATCGGGACCAAAGTCCCAGAGTGGTAATAGATCAATCTCCCCACTCTGAGGTCAATTTGACCTACATTTTGAGATTAGGCAGGAGGAAGTCTGAGCTGTGGAAATGAGAAGGTAGATGACCTTCTGGACCACTTCCCAGACTATTTTCAATTACCATGATTTGGGAAGCTTTTACATTCACTGGGAACACCCTTACCAAAGAGTTCTCAGAGTGGGAACAACAGTCGGCCATTTTACAAGTCGCCCTGTAAGTTTGCAGGCAAAGGGCTCAATTAGTTCTTTAATAACCATCTAAGTCCATGATTCTCAATTTTCCCTCATTAAAGTGACCCTACGTTATTGATTTGAGAGTTATCTTAACTGTCTCTTTTGGTCAGAGTCTGATCAGAAAATCACTGATTACCTCAGAAAATGGGGGTTTATAGTAAAGACAGATTTTACATCTTGTCATGAGAATTTTTATATTGTTACTTTGTAATTTCTCTGCTAGACAGTGTGGAAGGTCACCTCTTCATGCTTCAGATGAGCGCAAAGAAGTTGTAATTGAAATAATTTCTTTTGGTCATCTTCTGTCTGAAAGAGGGAGGCAGGTCATTCCAAATAAGAGAACCCATATCAGGACATGTCTAGGCTTGCCTCTACTAAGGCAGGGATGTCTCCAGTCTGTACTAACACTTCTGAAGTGGTCACGGAGGAAAGTATCACCACAGAGGTCTGCGACTAATCACAAGCCCTGTGCCTAATAGCTCATTATTTTTTTAATACTATCTTGAGTAGAGAAGAAGAGGCCTTTTGAAATAATCTTCTAAAGATGTCCATTTCAGAGTTCCAAACCTTTTATTTACTAGCTAGTACCAAGAAGTCCAATTAATGTAGTACAGAAGAACCAGCTTCCCTAATCTTTGGATAAAATTGTTTTCAATTTCTTGGGCTTCCACATAATCTACTTGACCTCTCTAGCTTTTCTGTTTATAATGAGTATCCATCTCTAAATTAAATGAGTACTTGATTTATTTTCTTCATTCAGATTTTTCAAGTAGTCAAGTATTTCAAGTATTCAGTATTTCAAGTATTCAGAGAATCCTATTGGTCATGCTTAATTAATTAATTAATAGGTCATATATAGCCAGTCTCTGGATTTGTACCTGTGGGCCAAGTTTTTGGTTTCTGTTCACATTGGCTTCCATGAGGCTGTACCTGGAGAGCTCTAAACAGGGATTTCCCTCAGAAGGAGACATGTATGTGGCCATGATTAAAAACCTTGGCATGTTTGGGATAGAATAGAATCAGAAACCTGGCGTCCTTAGTTTTGTCAGTTCTTGGAATGTCAACTCATTAAAGAAGAGCATTGAAGAATTTAGCTTCCCTTGAAGCTGAAAGCAACCTTGGATAATATGTTGATCAAACACCTCATTTTGCAGATCAGAATCTGATGAACAAATTCCTTGGCCAAGATCACAAAGGTAGTTAAAGGCAGAATGGAGATTTTTAGTAGACTTGCTCAAGGAGTAATGACTTGCTTCTGGCAGATTATCTCTTATAGTCCCCTTAAATCCTTCCCTCCCTTAATTTTCCTTGGTGAAGAACAGAGTTTAATATTCAGACAAATATATTAAAATCAAAATTAGAAAACCAAATAAGAAGGCAGTAAGTAGTTCATTGGTAGGTTTTAAAGTGTTTATGTCATCTAGCTTATGAAATGAAAATAACTTTACCCAAATTTTGGTAATATTATTGACCTTGTTTGGGCTCTTTGACTTCTGTTTATGGAAATTGATAATATAGCTCTGACTGCATCAATGGAAAAAGTACATAAGTGTGTAGAAAATATTAATATTAGTATTAAAACCCAAACTCCTTTTTATTGAGAGAGAAACCCAACTTGGTAAAAAGAAACAATTTATAGAACAAAAAGAACATTAACTGACTTCAAGTACATAAAACAAATATAACCAGGGCAACAATATATTTATCTATTAGTGTTCCTAAGGAAACATACTGTGATGACTACCTACTATATTAACTTTCTGTGTTCATAAATTATGCTTCTGGAATGTGTAAATTATCCAGATGGTGGTATTACAAAACTAAACTTCATTCCAGACCACCTTCTAATGAATACCAATTCTTATTTATTATAGCTGAACTTAAAGATTTACATAGTTTTGAATATTTTTTTAAATTTTCTTAACAATTTTATTTATTTGTCAGAGAGAGAGAGAGAGCATAAGCAGGGGGAGCAGCAGGCAGAGGGAGAAGCAGGCTCCCTGCTAGTGGGACTGCATCTCAGGACCCTGAGATCATGACCTGAGCTGAAGGCAGACGCTTTCAGTCTGACTGAGCCACTCATGCATCCCGAATATTTTTACTTTAGAGTCATGCATTTCTGTTGGAAATCTCAACATGTTTTACCACAATTAGGTGAGCACAGATATTACCTGTAACTATATTTTGCTGATGAGAGTCTGAATCTCAGGACTAATGGGGAATGGATAGGGTGGTGCTCACCAAAATCTGACTAGGCAAGACACTACACTCTGTTGTTCCTATTTATGTTACATTTATTCTTTTTTTAAAAACTGTATTATGTTAGTCACCGTAAAATACATCATTAGTTTTTGATGCAGTCTTCCAGGATTCATTGTTTATGCACCACACCCAGTGTTCCATGCAATACATGCCGTCTTTAATACCCACCACCAGGCTTACCCTACCCCCCTCACCCTCCTCCCCTCCAAAACCCTCAGTTTGTTTCTCAGAGTTCACAGTCTCACATTTATTCTTTAGGAGTTTAATATAGAAACGTGGATTATAAAATATGGTAAAGGCCATTTGTCAGTAGGATGTGTAGATACAAGGGAAATAGAGCCCTTTATGTTCTTTGACCATATGATATGTGTTAAAAAGCAGAAAGAACAGTACCCTATAGATTGACATTAGGACCTCTATGTTTCATCTCCTCTCCAGTTTAGGATCATCTTAGTCTCTGCTGGTTAGAGTAAAGCTCTGGAAAGCAACACAGCCAACCTAGTCACTTTTGTCCTGGTTGGGGATTGCTGACTTTTCATCTTTAGTCAGTGTTAGGAAAATTTAACTTCGTTGAATTTGTTTTGGCAGGTTAGCATGATGTAAGTGTACTAAAAAAAAAAAAAAAAAAAATCACAAGCTTACAATCACAAGTTTAATTACAAGAAATGGAAGATAATTCCCCAAAGGCTGCTGCTGTTGTAGAGGTAGTCATAACAGCTTTTTTTGTATTTTCCATTTTTTACCATTTCAAGCTGTCCAGAGAAGAAAGAGTGATAGTGCCTGCTGAGTGTACTGCCAGTATGCTAGACATTGAGACAAAGAGCATCAGTGACATGTCAGTTATCCTGGGGAAATCCAGGCTATTTGAAAAAACAAAAAAACAAAACAAAAAAAAAACCAACCACCATGAGCTTGAGGAAACCTTGGTGAAACCCTTGAGGAAAAAGCTTATCAATATTAAAGGACATTTTGGTAGTCGTTGGAGATATTTATTTCACCCTTTCTCAAAAGACTTTATTAGCTTGGTTGTTGTATTTTATGTGGAGTCAGTAGGACCTCTTTCATCCTCCCCTCCCCTGCCTCTTCCAAAAAATCCTCAGGACTGACTACACATCAAATCACTACATAACATAGCTACCGAATCTCAAAAGGATTAAAAGCACTAATATTGAATCATGCTGTCAGATCTATCACACCCTTTACCCCCAGCTAATCCATGCTCTTAACAAAGCATGCAGGATCCTTTTGCAAACCATCTTTCAGAAAAGGGGAAATAACAACAGGTGGCACTCCCAAGAGCAGCTGGGATGGCCAAAGAATTACTGCTTCCTTCGCTTTGTGGCTCTGTGGAGTCATCAGAAGGTACAAGTGAAAAATAAAATCCAGATGACTCTTTTCTTTAGGAAATTATTTGTAAGTTTCTGATATGGTTAATAGGATGAAGGCCTTTGTGGAAAATCACACTTTATTTATTTGTTCATTTATTCAAAAACGTTATCGAGGACCAGTTTGTGCTAGCCATTATGTTAAGTAGTGCACTGGTGAGTAAAGCAATAGGAAGCTCCCTTCTACCCTCTCTCCCTTTAATTCTTTACTTTCATATATTATAACACTAAGTCCTATGCAAGACCCTCTATCTCTAATTAGTCCCTCACACACATACTTCTTTTTTATTTTTTTTTATTTTTTATAAACATATAATGTATTTTTATCCCCAGGGGTACATGTCTGTGAATCGCCAGGTTTACACACTTCACAGCACTAACCATAGCACACAACCTCCCCAATGTCCATTACCCCACCCCCCTCTCCCGATCCCCCTCCCCCCAGCAACCCTCAGTTTTGTGAGATTAGGAGTCACTTATGGTTTGTCTCCCTCCTGATCCCATCTTGTTTCTTTTCTTCTTTTCCTACCCCCCCATCCCCCCATGTTGCATCTCCACTTCCTCATATCAGGGACACACACATACTTCTTACCACTCTTCTCTGCTTTTATTATCCTTAGCCCTTATTACTATCTAATATACAATATATTTTATCTATTTTTTGCCTGTCTCTCCCATTAAAATGTGGGGAGCCACAAAGCCAGGAATTTCTTTTTTATGTGTTTATAGCTTTATATACTCAGCACTTAACATAGTGTGTAGAAATAGACATTTAATACGTGGTTAAGTAATCAACCAATGAATGAGTGAAGCAAGGAACACAGCTACAGAATGGCACTAAAGACCCCCTTCTGTTTTTTATTTAGATCCATTCATCAGTATTCATTGCATTTGATTTTTCAACTTCCTAGCCATTTAATTGTTTCTTCTCCAAAAATATCAGGAGTGAGTGTCTGAAAACTTCATGAAAACATAATTAATTATGTCTTTAATGTTTCTCTGATCTACACATCAAACACACCTCGTAATAAAGGAGATCATATTTGCCTGGAAAAAGACTTGTTCTTGATAAATTGATAACCATATGCTTGCAAAAGGGCTCAAAATCATCTGTTAAGAATGATTAATTGGGTTGCTAAAACTTAGTTTGCTGGGTCCCTATGAAAAGTATATGAGATAAAGTAGTGAAAAACTTTGAAATCTAAATATTATCTTTGGCTTATGGTAGAAGTTGTAATATTAATCTGTTTTATAATTAGATTAGGGAATAATGCCTAGCACCAGAGGTCAGGGAGATGTAGAAGAACCAGCACAGGAGACTTAACAGGAACAGCAAGAGAGGTAGAGAAAACTAGGCCACAGTAGTGCCCAAGGTCGAGTGATAAACTCTGTCAGTCAGTTGACAGGTCAGTGAAAAGAAAGCATTAGCGAGGTGGAGGTTATTGGTGATTTTCATAAAAGTGGCTTCAGTGAAACAGTGAGGGAAAAAGTTTATTGCAATAGATTTAAGATGGAATGTGAGCAAATACGTTGAGGACAATAGGTATAAACAATGTGTTCACAGACTTTTGCTATAAAGGAGAGAAATGGGGTATGAGGTTCTAATAGGGATTTCTTTTTTAAAATGATGCGCCAAGTAATAGCCTGTTGATATATTACTGGAATGATTCTGTAGAAAGAAAAAAAATATTGCTATGATTTATACAAAGACTAATTTGGATGTCTAATGGATAGCTAGTGATATTGGCTGTGACTGAAACAGAAGTGTCAATGTTTTTGCCCGTGCTTTGAAGGATGATATTAATAAATAGTACAAATTTGATACAGATAATTGATATGGTAGATAATAAAATTAAAATATAAAATATCTTTCCTATGCCGGGAATGAAAGAGACCGTACCTTTCATGAAAGAATAAACTTAAAATTTTACTTAACAGAGGGAGATGTCAAGACAACCTGGACAGTAGGGAAAATATTATCTCTGATGATTCATATTTCATGGCTTACCTCACCTGAGTTTAAGGTTCAAAGCCAGATAATCGATGCTATCAGAAAAAGTCCAATCTGAGGAACTCTTTAACATAACCAGAAACTGGTAGAACCTCCAGGCGCCATCAGAAGGAAATGAACATTTTCTCTGGAGGAATCTACTCTTTACTCAATTCTCATAGAATTTCCGTAGGTAAACTCCCATTGAATAAGTATAACAATCAGCAATAACAAACAATATAGTATAAAGAAGAATCAGCAGAAATAACAAACAGCAGAACCAGACTCATAATGCTTCAGTGGGAGGGTTGGTATTTGAACCTGAACAGTCTAAGGTCAGAACCTAGCTCCTAACTGTTGTTATTATTTTTTGATATTCTAGACACATATTTCACATGTTTAAATGAATGAAAAATAGAAGGAAGGAAACAGAACCTCTAGGAAAAAAAAAGAAAAAAATACTCATGGGAGATCTAAATGGCAGATTAGGTATAATTGGAGGGATTAGTGAACTGTAAGACAGAGCTGAAGTAATTTCTCAGAATGTAACAGAAAGGCAAAATGATAGAAGATATGAAAAGGTTAAAATAAAAGGGGAAAATCAAAATGTTTAACATATATCTAATTGGAGTGTAAGGAAAGACCTATTAGATAAGGTGAGGGGGATTAAATATGTGAATATATGATGGCTGAGGATTTTCCAGAATTGAGAAAGGCATCAGTCATTAGCCTTAGGAATCCCCCAAAACCCAAACAGAATAAATAAAGGGAAATTTATGCCCCTACATATCAAAGTCAAAGTACAGAGTACCAGAGATCAGAGAAGATTTTTAAAAATATTCTAAATAGACTGACAATAGTCATCTTACGTGTAACAGTGGAAGGCAAAAGATGGTGGAATCCTGTCTTCAAAGTAGTGACAAAAAGTGCTTGTCACTTGAATTGTTTATCTATTGAAAATTATCCTTAAAGAACATGTTTGGAAAAATAAAAACAGATCATACTATCAGTAGAACCCCACTAAAGGTATCTCTAAACAATATACTTCAGGAGAGAGGAAATGTCGTAGAAGGGGTGTCTCACATGTTGCAAAATTAATAGGGAGAACAGAAAACTCCATCAAATATTGACTGCCTAAAACACCAATAATAATAATGCCTAGTATGTGGCATTTATATTTATGTTATTTATATTTAAGAACATATAAAACTAAAATACTGATTATCAGAAGCATGTAACTTTGGAGGAAGATAGTTGGAGTTAAAATATTCTAAGATACGTGAATTTTTCAAGGTGGATAACCCAGATTCCATTTGAAGTATGGAAGTCAAATTTTTAAGTGCAGTCACTAAAAGAAGGAAAAACAGTCACTCTGTTAGAGAGAACATTTTAGAATTACAAAAATAAAATACTTTCTCAATTAGAATACATCCAAGGAAGAGCAACCAAAATATCCAAAGATCTTGAAACAATGGCATCGAAATATTAAAGACTTTCTCTCTGGGGCGATTATTTCTCCAATAATTTCTTTAATTTTATAGTCTTCAAATACTTTAAGATTTATCATAAAGGGAAGGGATTAAGTATACTATTTATTTAATGTTACAGGACTGAACTAGGACTATGGATATTGGTTACAGGGTGGGAGTTTGGGGGCTTACTTTAAGGGAAATATTTACATAAATGTAATGGCTACATTTTAAATACTGCATTCTCCTTCACTGGAGGTTATGATAGTCTGTCATGAAATTTTTGTGAGGGTAATTCCTGCCTTGGGTCCAAAGTTGGACTAAAAGAACTAAATGAGCTCTCTGCCAACTCCAAAAATAATAGTAGTAACTTATTTAAAATGAGCTAATCACCATAAAGGCATTAATGTATTCAATTTTTGCAACACCCCCATTAGTTGTTACCTCTGTTTTGCAGGTGAAAGTGCTAAGGTTCAGAGAGTTTAAGTAATTTGATGAGGATGTGTGTCTTGTATGAAGGTTAACTGAGATTTCACTCTAGAACCGCCTTACTAGAAAGTGGAAAACTTTAGATTATGCCTCACTGAATCCCAGGAGAGGAGCACAGTTTTGCTTTAATGTTTCCACATTCTCACGAAAAAGCTCCCTCTGCCTCACCATATTTGTGTAGACAGACAGACACACTCACACATGAACAAACACACACACAGGCTAAATTCCTCATACAGGCATTGATGGGTTCTTCTTCCTTTCTGAAAATCAATATATTCTAAGTTACAAAAGAAGGCCTTCTTCATTCACACAAAAATACGTTTGTCATGGTGAATTTTGAGGGTACTTTTTTTTTAAATTGATTTTCCCTAATACATGAAATAAACCTTCCCCAGTACACGAAATAAACTTTACCTATATACAATTGCTTTTTTTTGAGTAATGTTTTTTGTTTTTGACCCATTCAAGGATTTTTAATGAGGTATTGTGGTGTTGGGTATTCTTGTACCGATTCTCCTATAAATTTTATTTTATTTTTTTAATTTAAAGATTTTATTTATTTATTTGACAGACGGAGATCACAGAGAAGCAGGCAGAGAGAGAGAGGAGGAAGCAGGCTCCCTGCTGAGCAGAGAGCCCGATGCGGGGCTCGATCCCAGGATCCTGGGATCATGACCTGAGCCGAAGGCAGAGGCTTTTAATCCACTGAGCCACCCCAGTGCCCTCTGCTATAAATTTTAATTTTGGCTTTTCCACTAATAGGAGAGACATAGCACAGCTACACTACTACTGAATGAAGAGAAGCTTAATTTGGAAGATTCCTTTCAAAAAATAAGTCAGTATGGAGTGACACTTAAGAGGAAATTAGGTAGAAGATAAATGGATAGAAATTATTTTAGATGAAAAAGAATAAAAATTGAGCATATCCCAAAACTGAATTTGCACTAACCTGAAACTCTACTAAATGCGAAATATTGAAAATATCCATTATGGTCCTGAATTGGGGTAAACAGAAAGGAGATGCTCTATTATCCTGATTAGAGATGTAATATTTCTAGGGTGTTTTCCAAAGATACTTGAGCTAGGCATTAATCTTTCTTGGAAGCAAATTGTCTAACTAGCCAGATTTTATAGAATTTGGTTGGATTAGATGAACTCAAAGAAAACATTCCAAATCTAAATCCTTCTCTGAACTGTCTAGTAAACCTGTTGGACTCATAGGTCATTGGTGAAAAATGTTTCTGTTTTAGTGTATTAAGTTCTGCTAAAGCTACTAGTAGTTGTCTCTGGGCTAGGAAAAGGCATGAAAGAGTCTGACCCCAAAGGAAACAGTGAAAATACGGAGTAGCACTGTTGGGACCTTGTCATCGAAAGTTCTTGCTTGCTGTGGAATGCACGTGCACTCTGCCTTTCACTTTCATCGAGGTTGAATTTCAATTTCTACAGTTGACTTCTAGGTATATAATTTTCACTCTTCTCTCTAATTACCAAAAGGCAACAATTGCTTTTATTGTTGAATTTTAGAACTTAACTTTTTTCCTGTAAACACAGATCTTATCGTGATAAAACAGGAATGGTAGCAGGGCTGCTCATCCCCTCCTCTCACCCACTGAAATAGGAAGGTGAGGTAGGAAGGAAGGGTAATATAGTTGAGAGTCACAGTCCACTTTTACTTGCCTGGTTATAAAAGGGACTTCCTAGTGGTGCGCGTGCGTGCGTGTGTGTGTCTGTGTGTGGGTGTGTGGGTGTGTGGGCATGTGTTTGGGTGGGGGGGCATTGCTTTGCCACTGTCTTCTGAAGAAATATTGATGTGATCATGCTCCGCCTGGGTTTGATAGTAGTTCCCTGAAGGAGTGTCCTGAAAGTGGCTTGGGTTTAAACCTGTGGCTCACTAGACTTACTCTAGGGGACCTGTTGTTTTCATCTGCCCACACTCCTTTCTTGGGAGAGGTGTACCTTTCTCACTTTGCGCAGCTGTGGAGGGAAAGCTATGCTACATTAAGGGAAGTTAAAGCTGAATTACACCTCTCTCACTGTATTCAGGTGCTAAATCAGAGAATTTTGAGACTATATCTATCACGGTCACTTTGCCTTCCAGGAGGAGAGAACCCACATGTAGGACAAAGTCAGGCAAAGAGAACTGGAGTTGAGATAGCAAGAAATCTCTGCATACGGTTTTGCGGAAATCCAGTTCCACCCCTTGAGATTCCAGTTAAATGAGCCAATTAACGTATTTTGCTTCAACCTAGTTTTACTGGCTTTTTTGTCACTTGCAGCTAAAACTGCTCACTACCTACGAGCTGCATGATTCAGAGTAAGATGGGAACTGAGATAGTTATTTCATCTGAGTGCTCATGATGACCAGAAATCGTATTTATCTAAAGCTTTAAAACTGACCCCCCTAAATTCTCACTTAGCATTTCCAAGAACCCTAATCTTTGCATTGTTCATAGCAGGTGATGACTGACTCACCAGACTCTGAAACACCCGACCCCCAGCTATCCTCAGAGGTGCTGCCCTTGATAGTCCCTCAAAAGGAACACATGTACATCATATGCTAATGAGGGTTCCTGTTCACTTTTAGCTCGAATAGGATGTTCATTTACTTTTTCTTGACATATTGTTTCATGGCGCCTATGAATGACCAGATACTGTATTTTATGTATTGGTGAGTTTTTCCTGAAGGCATTGTGCTTTTCTGTAAAAGTTTCCACCAGTCTCCTTCTCCCACTCATTAGTTATGATTTCTTAGGGAGAGATGTTCTTTGAGTTTTCTGTATTTTTAGAATATTATAAACATGGAACGCTGAGTTAAACCTGACAATCTTCTCCTCAGCTCACTGAGCTGTGCCCTTTTTTTTTTTTTACAGTCACATAAGTTAAGTATGTGCTGTCAGCTTTAATTGAATTTCCTGAGTTGTGTTTATGATTTAACCCTATTCCACAATTGGAATTTTAAAAAGACGAGTCTCATAGTTATCTTTACTAGGTATGTGTTCATGCTCATGTTCACGCTCACCAATTTCTCTGCCAACATGTCAGGTTTTCATTCTGAGTACCATAAAAATGCATTTGTTTTAGCGGATGGAATTAAAGAGTTACTGTATTTTAATGATGTTTCCTTTGTTCAGTGTCCAGACCATTGCTCTGATTTTCCAGTCCAGTCATGGCTAGGCAAATTAAAATGTTTAAGCAATATTTAGGATGGCTTGACTCCACCGTGCAAAAAACATGCTGGTAGTATCATAAATCCTTGTAACTTTGGAGATTTTTCTTGAAGTGTAAATACAGAAGTGTGGGATAGATTTTGCTTTGGGTGGTTTTGGAGGGGTGGCCATGCAAGAAATTGTTTTCAAAACAATCACTCCTACCATCTGTGCACCAGAAAACAGATTCATAGAGCTGATAGCAACCCTTGGACAGAACCAGAAGAAAAGGGCTCAGGAAACCATTGAGATCACCTACCCTTTGTGAGAAAATAACTGGGAAAAAATGGCTTTATAGAGCTGACAGTTGCCTGACGGAGGGTATCTTAAGGTTTTGGGGATAACAGTTATTTTTGTTGTTGTTTATATAATATGGCTTACTGTCACTTTACTGCCAAAGTACTATCCGCTTTTCTCTTATTAATGAAATTTTCATAACTATATTATTAGGAGGTTCTGTCGGAGGTCCAAATTGTCAAAAGAATACAGAAAAACATGATTGAGTAAAGAGCATGGAAATGTTGAATCCGCACAGATACACTGATTTTCTTAGGTAAAAATATCTTCCTAATTTCAAATCCTCTCCAGGGAGCTAAGGAAAGCTTTAAATACCTCTTCAGAATTCTTCACAGCCAGACATCTCTTTTAAAGGAATTAGGTTACATCAGTTGATGTAATTAACTCAGATTGTTTGGGTGATTCAAATCCCAAAGGCAGCAGTTCATCTGTTCTGCGTGCACATTTCTCCTCTGTTGCAAAGGCGCCAGTGGTTTCGATTTGGGGTGTGTTGGGATGAGGTTGAGAGAATGGGGGCAAGAGAACGAACTGGTGAAAGGTAATATAGAGGAAAACCATGTGCTAAAAATGTTGTTTGATGCTATCTGATTTCCTTTTAAATCATTCTTTGAAAAAGAAATACCAGTTTGGAATCTGTTAGTGGTCAAAAATATTAAAATAAAACATCTTTTCTTCCTTTAGCTCTGTTAGTCTTACTCCCCTTTGAGCATCTGACAAGCACTGTAAAGCTAGAGGGAGATGAATCTTTTAGTCAGTCGGTAAACTGGAGGATATACCACTTATTTACTTCTGACTTGCTGGGAGAGAGACTAGAATCTGTGCTTTCAGAGCAAATCCAGTTGCTTTATTTTATATTTGAATTCCATCTCATACAGACTCCTTCAGCTGTAAGGATATGCTCATGCTTAAATATTTCCATCTCCAGATGATGCTACACTGATCTATTTCATAGCTTTCTAGTTGGTTTTAATTGGTAAAAGAATTTTTAAAATTTACTATGTTTTTTATTTTAATTTCATTATAGTTAACATTCAGTGTTCTATTAGTTTCAGGTGTACAATATGGCGATTCAACAATTCCATACATCACTCGGTGCTCATCACGATGATATGTGTGCTCTTTAGTCCCCTTCACCTATTTCCCTCACCCCCACAACCCACCTCCCCTCTGGTAACCATCAGTTTGTTCTTTTAGTTAAGAGTCTTTTTCTCGGTTTGTCTCTCTCTCTTTTTTTCCTTTGTTCATCTGTTTTAGTTCTTGAAACTCCACATGAGTGATGTCATATGGTCGTTATATTTCTCTAATTTCACTTAGCATTATGCTCTCTAGATCCATCCACATCATTGCAAATGGCATGGTTTTCTAATTCTTAAAGATTTTCCGAGCGACAGATCATGCCCTTTTTCATGATAATTATTAAGAGTCTTAACTCCACAACAACCTGTTCTATTTCTTGGTCAGAATCTCCAGAGCTTCACTAGTCCCTACTTACTCTTAGTGTCACATCACCAATTGTGGAAAATAATCATTGCTATCTTTCTAGATTAAATTCTTTTTGAGATTTCAAAACTGAATATTTCTTCCTATTGTAAGAAGATTCATATCTGAATGTAATATGCTCCACTAATTAATAACATGGTATATATTTATAGACTTCTATTAACTATGACTAACTAGATCACCAAAGTTAAAATGATGCAATTTTTTCAAAAGAAAAATTTTCTGTTCATATTTTATATAGCTTAGTTCAGTATTATGTATTCATTTGTGGTAGAAAGACATTATGTTAAGCAAAAGAAAGCATTCCGTATACACTTTTGTCTTTAAAATAAAGATTTTTGTTGTTGTTGTTTGGGTATACGCTTCTGGAGTAAAAGGGTTTTGAAATAAAACTTTGTCCATATTCTTAAAAATGTCTGGTAGAAAAGATACCTGAGACTTACTCAAAGAACATAAAATACAAGAATTCCATTTATACCTGAAAGAAATACTTCAATTTGAGACTGACCACAATATTGGAGGAGCTTAAAAGTTTTCAAATAAAAGTTGGGGTTTCTGCCCATTTGTCTAGAAATCACAAAGGAGGGTGGTTTTTCCATCATTTCTAGTGCCAATCTATATAGTTCTGGCCAACTTCTTTCTTTCTCTCTTATCCAGTGTATATCTCTCCAGGGAATTTTCCTGATTTCCTGATAGTACAGAATATTTATTTTTACTCCTGGAGTTGTTTAATGCTAGAGTTGCAAGGATCCTTAGAAACGGTTGTCCAACTTCCTTTTGTAGATGAAGATTCTGAGATCGAAAGAGTTGAAACAACCTTCCTTTCCCTATGCCATGCCGCAAATCTTTTGTCAGAATTGTATTAAGACTCACTGTCCAGCTGTGCCTGGGTGGTGCAGTTGGTTAAGCATCCGACTTTTGGTTTTAGCTCAGGTCATGATCTCAGGGTCATGAGATGGAGCCTTGCCTTGGATTTTGGGCTCAGCACAAGAGTCTGCTTGCGATTCTCTCCTCCTCTCCTTGCCTCTCCTGCTTGTGCTCTGTCTCTCTCTCTCTCTCTCTCTAAAATAAATAAATAAATATTTTTTAAAAAATGACTCACTGCCCATGAGACTCATATTCAGTCTCTGGAATCATCATTCTGTAGGTTGGTGAGTTTCCTTTCCACGTTTGGACCATAACATATCTCTCTACATTTTGGGGCATTGGAAAGATGGGAACTCTCTGTGGTGGTGGCGGCATGTAGGACAAATGTGATTCTGAGCTGAGAGACATAGTACTTAAATGTGACTAATCTTTAGTATATAGGTGTTACTGCTTGGTAATTACTATGACTTGTGAAGATGATTTGCTGCAGTCTTCCAGTTAGATAAATTCAGTTTTTTCATTTGGAAGGTAGGAAATAAGAATTTCTTTTTTTAAAATTTCTTTTCAGCATAACAGAATTCATTGTTTTTGCACCACACCCAGTGCTCCATGCAATATGTGCCCTCCTTAATACCCACCACCTGGCTCCTCCAACCTCCCACCCCCCACCCCTTCAAAACCCTCAGATTGTTTTTCAGAGTCCATAGTCTCTCATGGTTCATCTCCCCTTCTAATTTCCCTCAACTCCCTTCTCCTCTCCATCTCCCCATGTCCTCCATGTTATTTGTTATGCTCCACAAATAATTGAAACCCTATGATAATTGACTCTCTCTGCTTGACTTATTTCACTCAGCATAATCTCTTCCAGTCCCGTCCATGTTGCTACAAAAGTTGGGTACTCATCCTTTCTGATGGAGGCATAATACTCCATAGTGTATATGGACCACATCTTCCTTATCCATTCGTCCGTGGAAGGGCATCTTGGTTCTTTCAGTTTGGCGACCGTGGCCATTGCTGCTATAAACATTGGGATACAGATGGCCCTTCTTTTCACCACATCTGTATCTTTGGGGTAAATACCCAGTAGTGCAATTGCAGGGCCATAGGGAAGCTTTATTTTTAATTTCTTGAGGAATCTCCACACTGTTCTCCAGGGTGGCTGCACCAACTTGCATTCCCACCAACAGTGTAAGAGGGTTCCCCTTTCTCCACATCCTCTCCAACACACGTTGTTTCCTGTCTTGGTAATTTTGGCCATTCTAACTGGTGTAAGGTGGTATCTCAATGTGGTTTTAATTTGAATCTCCCTGATGGCTAGTGATGATGAACATTTTTTCATGTGTCTGATAGCCATTTGTATGTCTTCATTGGAGAAGTGTCTGTTCATGTCTTCTGCCCATTTTTTTAAAAATATATTATTTATTTGACAGAGATCACAAATAGGCAGCGAGGCAGGCAGAGAGAGAAGAGGAAGCAGGCTCCCCACCGAGCAGAGAGCACAATGTGGGGCTTGATCCCAGGACCCTGAGATCATGACCTGAGCTGAAGGCAGAGGCTTAACCCACTGAGCCACCCAGGCGCCCTTCTGCCCATTTTTTGATATGATTATCTGTTTTGTGTGTGTTGAGTTTGAGAAGTTCTTTATAGATCCTGGATATCAACCTTTTGTCTGTACTGTCATTTGCAAATATCTTCTCCCATTCCCTGGGTTGCCTCTTTGTTTTGTTGACTGTTACCTTTTTTTTTTTTTT